>CAJNOL010002074.1:0-14125 GCA_905250125.1 Rotaria sordida | reverse complement strand
GCCTAGTCGTTGATAGCAGAGTCAACTAAAAATGTTTAGTTTGAATCGAGTAAAATATTTTAATCGAACCGTAATGGTAGAAAGCGTTCATTTCTCATCTCATTCGCATTTATATCAGTAGTTCTATAGTTTGTGGTGAAAGTGCACAAAATGTTTGAATCAAATAGTGGTTCATATTATTCATTCGTTGTCTATTCGTTGATAGCAAAATCAACTAAAAATGTTTAGTTTGAATCGAGTAAAATATTTTAATCGAACCGTAATGGTGGAAAGCGTTCGTTTCTCATCTCATTCGCATCTATATCAGTAGTTCTAGAGGTTGAGTTCAGAGTAAGCAAAATGTTTGAATCAAATGTTGGTTCATATTATTCATTCGTTGTCTATTCGTCGATAGCAGAGTGAACTAAAAATGTTTAGTTTGAATCGAGTAAAATATTTTAATCGAACCGTAAAGGTAGAAAGCGTTCGTTTCTCATCTCATTCGCATTTATATCAGTAGTTCTAGAGGTTGAGTTCAGAGTAAGCAAAATATTTGAACATAATGTTGGTTCATATTATTCATTCGTTGTCTGTTTGGTGATAATAAAATCAGCTAGAAATGTTTCGTTCGAATCGAGCAAAATATTTTAATAGGCTTCTAAGGATAGGAAGCGTTCATTACTCATCTCATTCTCATCTATATCAGTAGTTCTATAGTTTGTGGTGAAAGTGCACAAAATGTTTGAATCGAATGTTGGTTTGTATTATTCATTCGTTGTCTGTTCATGAATAATAAAATCAGATCCAAAACTTTGGTTCGAAACGAACAAAATACTGGAATAGAATGTTCATTTGAATTGTTCATTTCTTATGTGTTCGTCGATAATAGGATCAACTTCAGATGTACTGGTTCAAATTCAGTAAAGTATGGGAATTGTACCGTGGTATAATTTTTGCATGATACATATGGTCTTTCATCATAGCAGAAATATGTTATGATTGTCTCGAACTAAGAAGAATATTTGAATAGTGTCTTAAATAATAAGACAGGTACGTTGTATTAATATGTTGTTTTAATGATAGCACATCGAGAGAATGTCGCTGATATTTTATTTCATCAGTCGTACGTTCTTCTTTGTGATTATCATGTCGGATAATTTATGATACTGGATTAAGTTACTAATTTTTCTTTATAGAAAACATGGCACAAACGCCCATCAACATCGAATATCGTGCACTTCCATACAATCCTATGGTTATCATTGAATATTGTTCAGTAGTTAGTTCTTTCCTATCATCTTTTCATTTAGTTAGTTTTCTCCTTTCATATTCTTAACTAGTTTAGTTTCCTTTTCTTATATTCTCAACAATTTTTATTTTCATTTCTTCTGTACTTCCAATAATTTTCAATTTTAATAAAATATGTGCATCAAAAATATACATACCTCTTGATTACCTTCTTTAGAACAACGCAAAATATCTGTAATAATCATGGACAACGTATATTTGCTTCATAGACTTACGATCACGTATAAAATTCATGATAAGTTTCATTGATCGTGAGTGCGAGTTTTTTAGAAGACTCTTCTGATAGAATCAGAAGAGCTGTAGACCGTCACGACTGGTTTCGACTTTGATCTTCACTTCAAAATTAGAGAAGAACGAATTCTTGCATGTTTCACCTACAAGTCTAGCTTGCGAATACAACCTTCTTCTTTCATTTGAAACTTGGTTAATGTTCTTCTTTCAAGTAGCATCTAAATTAAAGATTTAATAGTTCATAAAATTGACTTGTTCAAGTTGTCTTCTATCGTCTTCAAAATATTATATTTCTCTATTAAAGTTCATCCTACAGGCTTCGAATAGAAAAGTACTGCAAGCAAGAGAAGCTAAATGTTTTGATTATTTGTCGCTTGCATTGATAAGTCTTTCCTTTTGTGCCTCTTAGATCAATACTAATAAAGGCAAACATTTTTCATTCACTCAATATGCTGTATCTTAATTCTACTTCACTAACGTTTGAATTGTCTTTCCTGCATCTGTCTTTTGCAGTTTCCTTCTAATATTGAAAATGACTTCAAGGGCTTTTCGACATTCGCTATTACTGCTAGTTGTATTTGTCTTTATTTTCAAAGGACATCCAGTGTCCTAAGTTGTTAATGTGACTAATCAAACCTGGCATACTGTTTACCTTTCTTGATTAGATTGCATATCTTCCTATGAAATCCAGGAAAATAAGAAAGGTGTTTCTTCACTTCATAAAAAGAAAAAACGGAAAAGCACCCGACATTCATTCATTTGCCAGGTGTGTGAACAATTTTACGTGGTAACTTTTAACAATCTGTTCTGATAGTGTGGTGTTAGATCATTTTTCAGCTTTTGTTGCAGGTCAATTAACTAGCTGCAATTTTAACAACAAATTTCTAGTGTAATTAGAACTATAACAACACAAAGAAAAGAATTGTCTAACTCAGCATATAGAAAACCGGAAATCCATGTCGATAACCAATTAGAACAGTCGAACAATTAATCTCAACGTTTGAACGTCAAATTTTGTCCACATTTCATAGCTATGAGTAACAGATTGGCTAAAACACTTCACTTCTCCATCTAATGTCTTTCTCACGATATTGCTGTCCCAAATTTCAAAATACATACAGTGGATCAGCACATGAATAAAAAAAATCAATCTCGATATTTTCCTCTTCAAATCTTAGCCATAACTCGAGACCATAGAGATAAGATTATTTAGAAAATTTCAGCTTGATATACCAATCCCTCTTGAACATATGTACATTGTTGAAAGTTATTATAACATATGGCTTAGCGTTCTTTTACTTCTTCAGTGGATCTGTTTTTCTGCACATATCAAGCCTATATTCGGGTACATCACATTTGAATGTATATGAACACAGAGATAAATCTATTTACAAAGGAAGAAGAAAATGTGGATGTTGGTGTGTAGAAGTTACCACGACGCGTTTCGACTTTGCTTAGAAGTCTCATCAGGTGGCTTGGTATCTCTTGTTCGATTCAAAGATTTCAACGGATCTGAATCAATTCGAGACAATTTACTCTATTCTATTCGAAAATGGAATGGTAAATGAAGAATCTGATTCGTTTCAACAATGAAAATCAGAGTGTCTAGAAGCTAATAATTGAATCTTTTTAAGAAACTTAGCTACTCATGACGCGTTTCGGCATCTTGCTTAAGGTATCATTGTCAGGTAAATTTCGAAATCTAAAAAGACCTCCAACAAACTTCCAATAAATTTTGAGGATGTGTAAAGAGCAACCCTGACCAGTTTTATTCTTGCTCCAGGGATTCATCAGAAGGCTCAAATCTCATTCAAGGCAGTATTTTCGGCGGATGTGGTTATGATTTTGCTTGTATAGAAGGTACCACGACGCGTTTCGGATGATACTCAATCAGTCTCATCGGATGGCTTAGTATCTCTAGTATTATTCGAAAATTTATGAAAAAATCTGAATTAATTGAAGACAATTAACTCTTTTGGGGATAGTGATACAAGGATTGTATATCACCTGTTTTTTCAATAAAGAAAAAATTGTTTTCTTTACGCTAAAATCTTAGGCCTGAAAGGCCATAAGGTCGTATGTTGCATCATCTGTCATCCCATGCATATTTTTACTTTCTTTCTGTCGTATAGATCCTTCTCAGAGATTCTCTTTTCTTTCTGCACCTGTACAATTACATCATGATTTCTCTATCTTCTCCTGATATATAATTTTTCGACAATATTCTCAGTCCCTCATTGCTCGTGTATATATATATATATCTATATCTGCTTTTGTTCTCACTAATGGAATTACATTGCTCTTCTTCCTACGATAGAATTTTCGTTTTTCTTTCACTACAAGGTACTAGTGTGCCATGATTATTAATTAAACGACGTGAAATATAGTTATCATATGAATTCTCAACTTTTTTTATTATAGATTATTGAACAAACTTTGTTACTTTTTCATTGAAAGACATATTAAACGACTTGTATTTTTGACTTCTTTATTTTTGGTTTATAACTAAAACTAAACAAATGGAATTCTATGGAAATAACGAAGTCGATGATGAATCATGTGATTTGTACACTAGTGAAGATAACAACGAGAGTGACTCTGATTTTGATTATAATGAATTAGCAGATAGTTTAGACGAACTTCGAGTTTCGAGAGAAGATTGGGATGCAAATGAAGAGGAGATGAATTCAACGAATGAAAATCATGTTGCCGATGGAGGCCTTACCTCAATTTCTCTCAAGGAAGTGACTCCAATTTCAGTTTTCCGAAGCTTTTTCATCGAAGAAATTTTAAAACTAATTCCTGATCAAACGAACTTCTATAGAAAAGAAAAGAAAGGAAGAAAAGTCAGGAAAAAGCCAATAACTGGAAGGATGTCTGGAATAACTATTCGAATGGAAATCAATGACTTGCCAAAGATAAAACTTTATTGAAGTAAAGATATTGTTTTTCGTAACAGCTGTATCTCTTCGATTATGTCAAGAGATTGTTTTCTTCAAATTTTTTATGATTTACATTTGGCTGATAACTCATTGAAACTAAAACGAGAATCTAAAAATTACAGTAGAATTTACAAAGTTTACTTAAAAATTTTCAAAACAATTATAACTTTGATCGCCATGATTCAATGGATGAAAATATGGTAAAATTCAAGGGAAGATCAACTCTCAAATAGTACATGCCTCTAAAATCAATAAAAAGAGGCTACAAACTTTGTTACTTATGTGACTCAGTTATTGATTACTTATTCAACTGTGAAACCTACTTAGGAAAAGAAGAAATCAGTGAAAAAGAAATACCTTTGGGAGAACGTGTTGTTTTCAATCTTATCTCTGGCCATAATTTCGCTTCGATAATTTTTTTACTTCAATCGAGTTATTAACGGGAACGATTAGGTCATATTGTGCGGGTATTCCATCGAATTTTGCCGCAAAAGAAAAAAGTAGAACGAGGATATCACAAGTCAATAATTGTGTCAAACACTATTGTCTTCAGATGGATGAATACCAAACACGTTTTTTTGGCTTCAAATAACTGTAAAGACAGTAAAATTGTTCCGGTTTCTCAACAACTGAAGAATGGTCAACTTATTACAATTTATTGTCCAAAAGCAATAAACGATTAGAATCGGTTCATACATGCAGCTGATCGATTCAACTAAAGAATATCTCACTAAACTCTCGATCGCAAATCGCGAAGAAACTGGCTTCGTCTTTTGTATTTATCAGTAAAAGCAACATGAAGAAGATGTGCCTACTGTAACACAAAAGAACAACAAGTTAGATCTAGCATTGACTGTTATACTTGCGAATTAGCATTCTATGTAAAAGATTTAAAAAATTGATCTTTTGATCATCATAAGGATTTTATGTAATCATTTACGGTCAAAGAAAATAAATTGATTAAAAAACTACTTTTTGATTGAAAAAAAAACCAATTCTGGCCTCAAAGGGTTAAGTACCTGTTCTAGTAAGTAACTCGAAAATCACGGTGTATAGATGCTACCACACGACTAGTACAAGATTTCGTTTTTGCTGGAAAAAAATAATGAAGTGACAAATGTGTGTACGAGTGATTGTTCGAAAGGAGGAAAATCAGTGTAAAAGAGGACGAGCTCACTCAGAAAATTTAAGAGTTTGTTTAAGTGTTTGAGGAAATATGAGAAAAGAAAAAGATGTTAAAGGTAAAATCTAAAAGAAGAAAATCAATTTTTGGATGTAACAGGTACATTTGTTCGATAAATGGTTCGAACTGACTTGCTGCTAGCAGTAGTATCCTGGATTGGGTTCGTTATCATTGTCGCATCATTTTATTGTATCGTTCTGTTGGATGAAGAGATTCTGATAAATACCATATGAAGGAGAATGAGAAACATGATCGTCCAGTTGGTAAATGATAATCTCCCACTAGAATTACGATGGACAATGTTCGAGAATTATGATCAATATGAATCAAGGCAAGGCGATTATTATATGTGTCAGATTCGATGTCGATGGTGAAGCATTTGATTCTTTTTGTGTCAGATTTATGAGATAATGTAACGGATGGGTGTTGGTGAATGGATTGAGAAAGTACGTATAATACTGATGGAGAGAGGTAAATGATAGTTTTACGCTCAATTATTCATGTCGTAATTAATTTTTCATATATCACTGATTGATGTAGTAATAGTTTGACTATCACAAATATCTAAAATACTAAGAAAAATTAACGCAAATTGTGTCCAGAAGGAGTTTTTTAACCTGAGATTTACTAATAGTATGGATTTGATCTTGGATATCGTTACTAATATAATTTACTTGTCGATATGAGAAGGTATAGGTAGCTAGTGGTAGTGGTAAATAATCTAGACAATGAACTACTCTGTAATTGCCTATGGCAGTAGTTGCCATCACATAGACCAATTCGGGATCTATAGCAGAAGTTCCTCGCAAATAAACAGCATTTTCTGCTAGTGCGTCGACTCAAGCAGAGAAATTAAACGCCAATACATTGGATTGCAATTCAGAAATGAACGAACTGCTACTGGACATCGAGTTGAATGTTAGAAGAACATAACATAGTTGAACTGAATGAGCATGTATTGTTCATTACTCTTTCTCGTTGCAGATCGAATATTGCTTCTCGAAATAGAGGGCTACGAGTCAATTTTTCAGGTTTAATTCGATTGCCATGTTCTCGATGATCTGTACCATAAGAAGAGAAGGCAAAACATACACATGGCCATCCTAATGGAATTTCTACTTGTAAGTCATAGCATCAGACAATGTTCCTGCTGTTGAATCGACATAATCATAATGACCAGATGAATGTGTCATGGCGTCGAACACATTCGATATAGTACATGTCTAAATTTCAACGACAGAGTTCACCGATGAAAATTAAATATTCGATAACAACGTACTACTAGACAATTGAGATAGGTAGTATATCTGTTGACAAATTGGTGCATGGAACTTGAGACACAATTAACGACTGGCCATGCTTGACTTTTCTTACAACTCTGTAATGAACGACAACATGTATAGAACAGATTGCCACATGAAAACAATGTATATCTTACCTGAGAGTCATCTGTTCCACAGAACAGACCTTCAATCTTGGATCAAGACAGCGTCTGGAAACGAGCAGGCTTTCATGTAGAATAGGGCCACTGAAAAATGTTTAAATGTATGAAACTATGAAATAATATACTTATACGAACACTGATCATCTATTTATAGATAGAATTCTAGTACCGAAGCTATCTGTTTTAAATTGAGTATCGATTTTTTCAAGGTAACATCTCTCTTCAATAGAAAATTTTGTTGAAACGATTCATGCAATGTGAGAAGAGTACAACAGATTTCACGAAGTCAATCAGCATTGAAAATGATGATTGACTGGCCTACTTGTAGCCATGCAGCTAGTTCATGAAGCGCAAGACGAGTAACTAGAAGACGACGACAGCGACAACCAAGTGAAAAGATTTGTGACAAGAATATGTTGAAATATGAACCTAGTACATTAACCAAGAATAAACAATTATTTAGACCCATCGATTTTGATGGAAATATAGGCAAATAATTATATCGTCTATTATTATGCTGTTGTTATGTTCTTAGTTGATATCTATGCTGTTCATTGCTAGTTAACGAGGAAGCAGCCCGTTCTGCTTGATTTAAATCAATAGTATCACAATCCGTATCCAATAGGTAGGTTTTGAACTTTTGCTTTCATTTGGTATCGTGTTTAGATTATGTTATTTATCTCCAAGATTCTATCTGAAATAGACAAGAATATGAACAAAAATATGTTTTTTTCTTATAGTAGAGTTTTTTTAAATATGGATAACAGAATGAAGTTCGTTCGTCATCCTAAAATAGTTTTATAGTCCAATGGTGATCGCTTTTCCATCGACAATGTGCAATATTTGTTCGATATTACGTTGAGTGCGATGAATTTTCATTCATTGTTACATTCGTTGTTGGTAACCATTATCTGTCAATATAGAGTTGATCTTCGTGAATACTAGATCCTGAAAAGTAGAATACGTTGATGAAGATTCGTAAGACAACCACTTTTTGAATATAGCAATCTCATATCTGAGTTTTTTTTCGTCGTCGGTAGTTTTTCAAATAATTTTCACTGAATGTAACTTACATGACATCGGATTTTACTCAACAATCGATTTTAATCCTTCGCGTAAATTCAAATCTTAATCGATGAGAATCCAGTTACCGCATTTTCAATTGATTTCAATCGATTATTTTAGCAATAATAGAATTTTTATCTACAATCCATTTTAATTCTTTTCTTTATTAGTCAAGATGCATCTAGTCGTGTCAATGCTGAGTTTGCAACAGGAATATCTAAGGAAATGTTCTTGTGCATTTTGCTTCTGCTTGGTATACCTATTATCGAAAGCATTGTCTAACTATATTTATAATAATGTACCCATAACATTATTCCACACGAGAGATCTTCAAAATCCGCAAAATGTTTACATTAGTACACCTTTAAGTAAACGCTTCATACAGATATCAATAAAGGCCACCCTATTTTCGAGTGGAAAATAGCGTACTTTGGAAATTTAAGATTGTCAAGATTTCTAAATAGCTCAGAAGAATTTCAGACGATTTCATGAGACTTCGTAAGATTTCAACACTTTAAAAGTTCTAAAGACCAGTAAAGAGTTCAGAAAACTTCGCTAGACTCCAAGACATAAACTCTTCTAAAACCTCATCAAACTTCTAAAAATCGTTAAAGCTCTATGAACACGTATATGGCAACTCCAGGTCAGTTCGCAGAGTTAGAGAAGAATACCGAGAGGTAAGCCTCATAACTTTCAAGGACTGACTCGATACGGGGAAATATCCATAAAACTTCTAGGGATTTTCTAATGGTAACCATAAGTTCTCAATGGCTATTGTATCGGAATATCTCTAAGGCAAGTATGTGACAGCTTCAGCTCGAACGTTCGCTTGAACTGTAGCTGTTTACTAGCTCGGCCACCATTATCAGTAAATGATTCCTGGTCCTTGCCATATGAGGTATCTAATACGTTTTCTATGACTACTTTAAGGTGATTCTTAGCACTTTCATATATAGGCACGACAAAATATGTATAAAGTTTCATCGTATTACTATTCAATGTTATTGGTATTGACCAGTGTCGGGATTGATGGAAGCGATATTATCAAGTTCCTAAAATTTTCGTTGCAACAGTGGCTCTTCCTGATAAGAATTGATTTCCATAAAGTTCAACTAAAGAGCTTCATGACCAAAGAATCTCACCCTGCAATCGCATACTGAAACCAGTGTGTACTCAGTTTGTTGATGAAATAAAGTTTACCCTACCATCCATGCTGAAACTGAATGTGGAATCATTATTTCCTGAGAAACCTTCCTTTATTGAAAGAAGCATGTACACAACATACAGCATCTGGTTATAGATTAAGATTCCTCAACTCCAAAGCCCTTTAGTCAAACTTGATGAAAATTCGTTCTTTTCTGAAAAAGTCTTTGTTTTTAGTAAAAATTTAAGGATTGTGATAATATCATTCCCATAAATATCAATACCGACTGATACGAAATATCATACAATAGCTATACCACAATATCAAATTGATATTCTGATATCACTATTTACAAAAGTGCTAGAACCACTGCTAGGTACCTCTAGAAAGGTCATAACACAATTCATATAAGAAGAACTAGAGATTCTCTTCAGCCTATGCCAAGTGTGCTAGTAAATAGCTCAAGCTGGCATGAGCTAAACTAATGAGTGCTTCCAAAGGTACGACCTGTCGAGCTAAGGCTACTACGCAGCTGCCTAGGCTTGCATCCAGAAAAAGCATTAAATTTTTGGTCCTAATATATATTTTTGATTCGTCTACAATATTTTCATGCAGGCCTATTATGAACAAATGTTTGTCCTCCAAAAACTTTCGATTCATCCATTAGTTAGAAAGATAAGTTGATAGATAGGCTATTACAAATTCTCATCTTTCTAGATGTCTGTGCGAAACGCATGGTACACAACCACTCTCGGACTTCGTCCAGTGTAGATTTACTCACAAACTGTTTGTGCGAGAAACTTCAAAAGGGGTTTTCCGTTTCCCAATGGGAGAACTTTTCACGTTTCGTAACACAGCTACTTTTTAGAGTATACAGTACAATCGAATAGGCACGATAGAAGAGTCTCCATTAATAGAAATAGAAACGGCAACTTTTCTATGATGTATAAGTGTAGACTATAGAATGTTTCAATTATCCGACTCAATCATAAAAACATCTTCTAATTGCTTTCGCTTCTTCTGAAAAGTATGCATTTGAGCATAGTCTCAGATTGATGCATAGACTTCACGGTAAATTGTCACCCAATTATATCGTACCTTGAGTTACGCAGCTGCTCCCACTCATATTCCTGTTCCACGAACAAATCATCGAAGCTTGAACAAGATCGTTTGTTGCTCGCGGTCGAACGGACGACACCTGAAGATTTACTTGAATGACATGATGAGCAAACATTCGTTGTCGACAGGATGCTTGCTGGACAAAAAAAACAGTGAGCTTGGTTAAATAAGAGTGGGACACTTACGTGCCAGATACAGAAAATTAAATTTTGCAATGATCGTTTCATCTTGCATGGCAACGATTGAAACAGTTCGATTTTGGCCATTAGGCACCATCAAACATGCTGGTGTCTGGAAGACAATCGTCTTCATATCGACGAACTCGTATCGAATATTCTTTTTCTGATTCAATTCCACATAATCAAAATATATATGAAGTGCTTCAGCAAAAATAGAAATATTTTGAAAAAAAAATAAAGGATTAGAGAATACCTTTTTTCCGGTCGAGTTTAGTAAGAACCATCAAAACATTGTCGCCACCTGCCCAATTACCTATTTCTGGTGCACATGTGGCAAATTTTACATCTTGCTCATTTGTCGCGACGGCTGAAGCAGCAGTAATTCCGTCTAAAAAGAAAAAGAACATATGTCAACAATATAGAGATGTTTTTCTTACACTTACGCCTTTTTTGATTCATTTCATCCATCATCACTTGTGATAATACCGACGTGCCAGGGAATATATTAAATACATTATTATCAACGCGTTTGGCTAAAGAGAAAACAAGTTGCGATTTCCACAATTGATATAATTTAATTAATTGTTTGCTGCGCTGTTTATGCGCAATACAAGGAATATGTCGTTGATCTTTCAAATGAGAAATAAAGTAGTTTTATTGTTATCATTATTTTCTTACTAGAGTCGATAATGCGGAAAGGGCTATGTGATCTGAGCTCCTTTTGTAGTAACTTCTTGTGAGTAAGGAGAAAACTGAAGAAAAAATAAAAATTGAAATAATGAAGCATTTGTATCGATTTTTTGGTACCTTTTTCGACCACTCATGAAATCGTCATTTGTGATTGGAAAATAGATGGCATTGTTAGAGCGATCTTTCACAACGTTAGAATCATCAGTGTCAAGTGGATATGGATGCACACACGTCACAGATACACTCTCATTGGGCACAGTGACAGAAGCCACACGTACGTATGGATGATCAATGGCGTCATACCATGCTCCTGATATCTAATTAAGAAAAACAATTGAGTATTTTTCTGTGGTTTAGTGATAGCCATATGATTCGAAATACGAAGAAAAAAAGTCAAAGTTAAGCGAACCGCGAAACTATCGAGAAGTAGTTTGCTTTAGGTTCAAAAAAATATGATGTATGAAACTCACGGCGGAACATGGTTAAAGTGCTAACCGGAGATCCGAACGAGTTGTACCCTAGTCGATAGAGCTCGATGAGCTGATTACGATGGCAGTAAACGTTTTTTCTCATAGTATATTGTATAGAATTTTCAGTTCCAATTAACAGTATGAAATGTCTCATACAAGGGTATAACGGAGAAGTTTAGGTTTGGAAAAATACTTATAGAACCGAATTCTTTTTCAACGGAAATGATAACCATTGAAAAATGTTTGAAATATAGAACGTGAGAATAATGAATACAACGAATAAATGAAGAAACCTTAGTTCTATATCAAAGATTGGTCTGTCTTCAAAGTGAGGGAGGAATATATCACATATGAAAACAGTCGATATTCTGGCTCGATGTCGCCACAAACCAATCATACATATGAAATCATCGGAGCACAGTTAATTCTGAACAAGTGATTGGAGCCTGACTGTAGCGTTACGAATTATCAAGTCGATTTTTATGATCGTCAAGGACGCAAACAACAAACAATAGATCGAATTTAATGTTGTTCTTCTGTTCTAAAAGCTGATTGAGACTGCACATAATTCATAATTAGCTTTCCTCAATGAGACATGATCCTTTTCTATCTAGGAAATTTCTATGTGAGTAATGAAGAACACTGTCTCTGTTCAGATAGCTGAACCTTATCGACAAAGTGGTATGTCTCTTGGCGTCCTATTGATCCACAACAGGCTTTTTCAAGCGCCTTAATTTGAATTGAAGTAAAAAAAAATGTTTTCGATAATCGAATCTAGCTCGAGTTTTCTAGACAAAGACTATTAACAATAGTATCAGCCTCCGAGGTATGTCTCTCTTCTTAAAGACTTTCAGAACTTTGGATAGATTTGCTGACAGTGACAATAGGATTGCTAATCGCCAAACGCTTGGGAAAGTTGAAAAAGCTAGTACTCTTTCATCTGTATGTGTCTATTAAATAACTTTATCTACCCACAGGATGAAAACTTTTTTCAAACCAAACCCATATTTTTGTCTCGACGAGATCGAGGTCATCCACATTATGGACATAATGATGTCTTTGATTGAGATTCGAAGTCTTCTGCATTTTTCTTCGTATAAAAAGAGAAGTTTTGAGCTATTTAGAGTATTCGATTCTTGCACACTATTCAGCACATTAGGTGCAAATGCCAATTACTAATTGTTTCTATGCGTTATACTTGGATATTCCGCATATAGGAGTGAGAGTGAGATTTGGATCACCACTCGCCGCGATCGAGATAAAGATATATGTGTCATATGCCAGTAAATAACCTGATACCCATGAATACCTCATTATCCAATATTCGTTGATACCCTACGTACTACCCTAAATATCCCATATACCGTATCTACTGCGATGAGAATCTCAATAAAATGCTTCTTTTAGTTTCGGAGTTTGAATCTCATTGAAAGACATCAACTAGTGAGATCTCTATAGATAAGTAGAAAAATCGACAATTATGTTGTTGCCTCGATCGAAAGAAAATTAACGAAAATTTCATATTATAAAACAGATCTAGTGTGGATGGGATGATTGATTATAAACGTTCTTGCGCAAAACCTAAAATGATCTGACTGAGTTTTATGCGTTATATATTGGCGAAATTGCTTCTGTCTGTTCATTGCTTATTTCTGACTATTTAACTTTGACTTTTCTTTTCCCTATTAATCGAAATCGAAATCAGTATTGATTTTTTTTACCTCTATAGTTGGATATTCGAGCTTGAACTGATTTTTATCTTCAGCACGAATATAACGTTTAGCTACATTTTCAGATTTATTTAGTTCACTTCCATATCGCTCACGATAGAATGCCTTCGGTTCTGCAATAATTCGAAGTTGTTGAATTGGTTGAATCATTTTGAAAACTTGACCTGGTTAGTAATTGAAGAGTCCGTAGAGAAATTTTCGAATTGTGCCAATGAACGCAACGAAACCGATATTGATGTTGAGCTATTGGTCTTTTTAGATGAATAAGTGTCCAACTGAGTTCCAAGATCTAGATGGAGTGAAAAAGGATAATTTGACGAAGATCTCAACAAAAAAAAGCTGGTCTCGAACTTAAGTCAATACTATCACGAAACATGACATCGTTTACGACATCCTTCAGAGATAAGCAAAACCAAAAGGTAAGCGATCATATTGTGTATTATCAAATACGAACAATACACTAAAATCTCTCAAAGTTGATACATCTCTATAGTGGACATCTTCTTATAGTGGACACTGATTATGAATTCAAAGAGTATGTCGCGATAACTATCATTACTCATCCAACATAATGACTCTTCTTTATTGATCGGACGGTAGAATGAAAAAAAAATGTCTTACGAAGGAACATATTTGAGTGA
>CAJNOL010002073.1:20380-47512 GCA_905250125.1 Rotaria sordida | reverse complement strand
TGTGAAAGAAACCACTTTCACTTTCTGTCATCTATCAAAGATGTGTGCTCAAGATTACTCTCGCCATACTTTAAATCTTCAAAAGTACGATCAATAAATGAAATGCAGAAAACAAAAACCTTTCAAGCAAATGAATATACCCATTAGACATTTCAATGGCATTATTTTGATTTTTTAACTTGCTGAGAAGTTCTACTATAGATGACTTTTAGCATAGTAATTCAGAGACATGCATGACAAGAATAGTTTCACGCGTGATATTGCACACTAATGATTTTAAGTTGTTGACTCAGATACATAAGCAGCACCTCGTATTCAAAGAGCCTTTGTTTTTTGAAACCAGTGTTTCTTTTGAACGATAATTTATGTGTGCTTCACTTTGATTACCATTTCCTTATTCATTAACTTTTAGTAAACGTCTTTTGTGGTTGGATTGTGATTAAAATAGTATCTTTTCTAGATTCCAGTATTTTATTGAAATCAAACGATTAGCGAAGCAGTAGAAAACAAATACAAGAAAGAACATTTCAAAAAATAAGAAGAAGAAATGGCATTTAACACACAAATGAGAGCGTATTCTGCCGGTGGTGTACTCGCTTTGACCTGTATTTTTACATCGTTGCTAATGCTTTACCATCTTGGTTCGTAATATTTCTTTCTATCATAAAAATATAGCATAGACAGATTGGTGAATCATTTTCCTAGATCGCCTTTGACTAAAATACAATCTTGGAGTTAGATATTGTTTAAAATGTTGTCAATAATAGAAAAAGAACTTTGATATTCTTTGTGCATTAATACCATACACGTTTATTCGAAAAGTGTTAATGCATATCAAGTGAAATAAAGTCAATCGTTAAGGAGCCCCACTTAGAAAGTCAATTTTTGGGTTTTCATCTAGTCCTGTAGCCTGAATAATGTTCTTTCAGAATATGTTATAGATTGGATCGATTTACCATGGTATTAATGCCTACATTCAATGGAAAAAAAACAGCGTTTCCTGAACTTGCGAACCGTTTTTCTTATTAGGATGAAAATGAGTGCAAAACTATAAGTAGTGCTACAGTTTTGCATCGAAAAATCTTGGAATAATCTCATTCGAAAGAGAAAATGAAACTCTACAATCGTATTTTAGCTTTTTTTGAATTTCGACTTCGTAACTGAAATATTAAACTAAAGTGCTATTGTAGAAAAAATATTTTCTCTATCGTTTAACGTCATCTCCAGTGCAATATGTTAAATTTTGTGGAACTACATAGAGTTTTGGCAATACCGACTTTGTCATAGTAAAATATTTTTTTCTTTTTTTTCTTAAAACTTTGATTAGATGAAACTTTGACAGTTTCTAAGTTGGACTAATTTTTATCTTCAAAAAAGAACGTTATGTTCGATCGATCTACAGGAAGTCGAAATCGATTCTTAAATGGGGATCGTGCCTTAAAATTCAATGCAAAGATACTTGAAAATAGTACAAAGTGAATTTTTTAATGAGTTTTAACTTCCGTGGAAGAATAAGAAGGATGTTCTATGAGTTAGAGATGGCTTTGCATTGCACATAGACCTTTTGAAAATTGCGAAATACATCATAGAGTTCGTTGGCTTTTAATTATGAGAAAATCTTATGAAATGTGCTATTGTCTTAGAGGTCATCTTTTGGCCGTGAATCAGAGACCGCGAGACTAGAATAAATCTAAATTAGTTTGAATATATACACCTATGGAGCTGAGCTATGAGCATTTGAGTGAATTTTGAATTCATAGTAAGGATTATGAGGACATGAAAATCCATGAATTTCAATCTTATATTTGACTAAAAAACAGTTATCGTAGCCGCTAGAATACCCAAAACACTTCAGTCAAAAGGGATGAGTTATTCTTAAGATACTGAACTTGAAAAAAAAGACCATTTCACTGAACAAATAAATAATATTTAACTTTGTTGAGAGACCTCTATCTCAAGAATAACTTATCCATATTAACTAAAAAAATTGGGTACTCTAGGAGCTATGATAGTTACCTTCAACCGAAATTTTAGGTCAAAATAGGTTGATTTATTTTTTCATCTTATTTCATAACCTGGATTGAAAACCCATTGAAAAATGCATAACTCAACTCTAGAGGTCCAGATAACTAAATTGAATTAAGTTCATTATAGTCTGATAACTTTCAAACAATGGCCAAAATATGAGCTTTAAAGCAATGTCTTATCTTAAGATGTTTTTGTATTCATATTTCAGCAGTCCGTACAAATTAAAACATTGAAAACTAATAGAAACTGGAAAAGCCTGTCAGATTAAAAAGGTCAAATAAATGAAATTACTGAGCATATGTTAATGCGATTGATAGTTTTGAACATATGTCGCAAATCTTTATTTTAACATGCATGAGAAAATCATAATTGACTTGTTTCCTTTTGAAAATTCTTTTCTCTAAAATATGAAACGAGTTGAAAACTAAATTTCTATACGTCGAGACTAAATAATCTGATGGTGCTGATCGTATCGAAGCATTGATCGATTGTCAATAAGAAGGAAATGGTAAGTTCATCTCTAGTGCCTGCAATGAAAAGCAGTGAAGTAGATAACACATTGCTTATAGTATTTGTAATTCATCGACAATTTTTCGAAATGACTCTTCACTTTAAAACATCCCTTTCTCATCTATTACCTTAAATAGCTTAACTCTCCATTTAAATAAGAAAGTTTTCGAAAAAATAAAATGTATCCTATTAACATTCACGATACTATTTTAGGGCGTCAGGTATTGGAGGATCGGTTGGATTGTGGAGACTATGTATAGGTGCTTTTGGCCAATCAGAATGCGTTAGTATGAGTTGCGGCGGCGACGTATCTTTTTCATGTGCGAAAATGTACGTTGCTCGTACATTTGTAACTGTGGCTTGTATTGAGGCGGCACTTGCTGCTGTCTGTGCCGTGTTAGGTGGATTAGGCCGTCCAGGCGGATATAAAACGGCGGCCAAAATTCTTGCTATACGAGTCGTTCGTTATTTACGTCATTCAGATGTGCAGATGATAAGTGAGATATTTGACTACTTGTATCCCACACATAATAGAGAATGACTTTTTTCAGTTCTTGTTTATGCAATTCTGAAGAGAGTTATCATTCGTGAATGATTCTATTGTTACTCTTTTTGTAGGTATCATTGGTGTTGGTGTAGGGATCAGCTTTACTAATGGTGGTGGTGCAACAATGGGTGTAGGTGCTATTATGGGAATTATTGCATTAGTTCTAAATTTGGTCGGGTCTATTTTAGCTTTTTTAATTCAATAGTTGACTTACATTATCCTCAGCACACCTATTGTAATTCGTTTCCTACTCATACTATCCCTCACGGCAATTTATCGAACAGTGATTATTGATTCTCGCAAAATGTTTCTTTTTAATCTTCTTTCTTCTCTAATAAATCATTATGTATCAGACAATAAATAAAAGCATAACTAGAACATTTCTTGGTTCGTATCAAAGTTAAGACTATCATAATTACATTAAATTAGTACCAAATATCTTCAAAGTGTGTGCACGTATATGTGTAGGTGCGAGCATGGTGTTTGTGTGGATGTGGCGTGAGTGTGGTGTGGATTTGATATAGGTGTGAGTCTTCTCTTAATTCATACACCCACACCTACCACAGCCATACACTGATACTCCCATACACCCACACTCACATCGACACACACCCATACCTACAACCCACCCACACCCACACCCATAATTCTCATGATTTAAAGGCAGACTGGTGCTTCGGTTTTCAAATGCATTAGCTGGTGCCTCTCCAATTCAGCAAAATGTAGGAGTGTAACAGTTTCATACCAGTTCAATTCTCATGAAATGTTTGACCAGTTCCAATTCCTATGAAATGATCTGGTTGACCAGTTTAGTTCATAAGAACTGGAACTATTACAGTCCTAGCAAAATGGTAGACAACATAGTGTGAGTTGAGAATCAGTGAGTGAACCGTGCAGCGATGTGTATAAGGTTTTGCGTATTGTATCATATTTTCAAATCACTACCATATTGAAAAAGTGTTCACTTTGTTGACTACAAGTATTCTGTTCCATTTGTGCAAGAACACCGTATCAATCACATAATATTAGTTGTGATTTTTTACTTTTTGCAAGCGAATTTTCTTGTTTAAAGAACTTGATACATATGAATGTTTTTCAGTCAATAGACTCATCATTGAAGCAGAGATCGTTCTTTATACTCAGCATCTCTATGCTGAACATTTTTCACTTAATTTTTCCGTAGTCAAATGTCATCCATATCTTAATGAGTCTTATTCTCTCATCTGTCCTGCAGTCACTTGTCTTCTTCTATTCTCACGCACAAACGCGATTTCTAAAAGAATAGTAGGATATTAACCAAGACTGTCATGATTCTCTTCATAGTTGTTCTATCTATTATTATGTCTCGCCTCGTTTGCAAAATCTTTCAAAAGGTTCTACCGTGAGAGATTCTTACTAATGATCAAGCTGAATTCAAAACTACTAATCGATAACAAAAATAAGCTGATCGAAAAAGGCGCTTAGCGTGATACTTCTTCAAATATATAATGTACTCAATCTTCATATTTCGATCTGTATAACTATTTTTCACAGGGAACTGTAGTTAAATTATTTGAAAATAAAAGACCTCAAGCATTATCAAATATGAAATGACAACATGACAAAAAGATAGTGCATATGTTTCTAATTGGGTGTGAGTGAACGCTTGTGAGTGCGTGTGCGTTCTCATTATCCCCACTTATACTCACACGGACATTCAGGTCCATTAGGACGAACTTCATCACGTCATATATCAATCGTAAGAACGTGAAATTTTGATCAAAACAGCACGACAGATTCAATCCTACACTATTTTCTTTGATGAAATCGAAAAGAGAAAATAAGATTAGCAAACTAAATACCTCTTTCTATAGTTTTGTCAAGTACTGTATGTTTTTTTTTAAACCTATTATCTCCGAAACTTATTGTGTCGAAAACTTAATTAGTGTATGTTGCAGAGCAAGTTTTGCTCTATCGAATCAGATATACCACCAATCCGGTTCATTCCGATTTTCTGATTGGTCTATCCATATAGTTTATGGAGGAAATGATCAAACATGGAGACTAATGGAAGAAAATTTTGCTTTCGAAGGGTTAACTCTAGGTCTGCTTAGTGTTTGCTTCACAAGTTATAAAAGACTAGAAATTTAGATTTATAGTTTTTTGATGATGCTCTGTTATGTACAATGATACAAGATATAGGACCAACAGTTTTTGAAGTATGACCATATTTAAGAAACTTCAACATTTTCATGGACTATCTCTTCTTAACTATATCATTTTTCATACTCTATACTTGGGTAAATTCGAAGCAACTGTTATAATTAGAAATGACGACTCTAGATGATAAAAATAATATTACTCTATGCATAGAGATTATTTTACTAGAGACACAAATTAAAAGTAGAAAAAGTATGAACAGCTGCTCTTATTTATCTTTTCTATTATTAGAATAACAATAAATCGAACTGAATGATCTGTCTTACAAAGAGAAACTCAATTGAGTATGAGAGAAATTTGACAGATAAATAAATGAAGTTTTTCTTCTTCTTTTGGTCACCTTTTTGTTTTTACTTTGTTCTCTCTGTTGCGGTTGAAAAGAATATTTCATCATAGTGATCACGTTAATAATCACGTGCTATCGTTTCAATATAAGACATACCCTCGATTCAATTCGACATTCATCATAAAAAAAAACAAGTAATAAACATTTATATTTAATTGTGAATAAAACATCTCAAATGTCTTCAGCTGGTCATCACACAAGTTCTAGTTCTGATACAGTATAACATTCAGGTTCTTCATCAATAGGAGAATCAGGAGAAGCTGGTACTATTGATCAATCAAATAGTATAGGTGAATCATCTGGCCTTGAATATAGTGAATCAACTGATATTGGCATTTCAAACAAGGCTGGTCAAGATGGTAGTTCAACTAGTACCGGCAGCAGCCATCAACATGAATGAACATCATCGACAAGCATACACTGTTCAATGAACTTATTTTTTAATTTTATTTTAGCAAACAATTATTGATCTATTTTTTGATTAAATTGAATAAAAATATTTATCAGTTTAACTTCTTTCTCTTGTATCACTATTAAGCAGAAGATAACGCAAGATTTTTTTTCGATGTTATCGTTCTGAACAAAAACAAGACAAATAATAATGTCTGAAACGTTATATAAGAGAACGATTAGTATGCTTTTTGTCTTAACATATATTTCTATTCTCAATGACAGAATTCGTTTTTGATCAATTAATTCATATGAAAAGTTTATTAATTACTTGAATTCGATCGGTTTTTGAATAAATTAACATTGATTCTAATTGTCCTAAGATGAAAATAAATCTTTATGAAGAGTTAACAAATAGATCTATTGAGATTGGGTCACGTTTAAAGCATATCTATACAAATACATCGACGGTTGATCTTGAAATTGTATGAGAAACAATAATCATCTCTCTCGAAAACGTAAGAAAAATAAAAAGACAAATACTTCTCTACCAAAAATATATAAAGTCTATGTTCGATATGAAAAATATATTCTTTGCATCGTTCTTCGTGATATACGGACTACGAGTTGGACAATTGACGACAAAAAAAACTCATTAAAAAGATCGGTTAAAAATCCAGTTCGTCATTAATAATGTGTTTAATAAAAAAAGCTTTAGATGTTTGTTTGAAATAGGTCCTAGAGATACTTTCTATGTTGACTTCGCAAAGACTCATCACAATATACATGTTTTTGAGAATGATAGATATTTTAAAAGTCTGTAAAAATTCTCAGTAGAAATCGGAAAGACTAACATAGCGATTTATGATAGAACATTTTGAAGTCCACTGGAATCCAACAAAACTTGAGTTGAATTATTCTTCACTGTGAAAAATACTTGAATGGTAGCGACTAGAAGAAAATTCTTAAAGGCAACAATAATTCTCTCTGCGTTTATTCGCTCTATCTGAATCTGATGTAGTGAATAACTGCTCAACATCGCAAGCACATACATTACTAATTTCAGCTGGATTCCGAGGAAGTTGAGACAGCTTGAATATCTGAGTTAGAAACAAATGATTTACAATTTTAATACTATTTGACCTTCACACAAAAGGAAAGAACGAGTTTTTATCATAGTAAATCTTGAGAATGTATGATTGTATACTATTTTATATTTATTAGAGATAAGAATTCTAAAAAGCAAAGCAGATAGATTAGTATTGCTGAGTATCAATAAAGAACGGATGCAACTCTTATCAATAGATTAACTTCTTGAGAAAGAAAACGATTGAAATTCTAAAGAGAAAATAAAATAATGGTGTTTAAGCTTAATATCTATAGAATTTTTGCTATGCTAAATTCATTTCAAAATGGAATGATTTGATGACGTTTTCTCTATAAAGTCGTTGTTGCAAAACACGTTCATTCTTGATCAATGATCTGGAGCAGAAGCAGATAATATAATACGATTATTCAATGTTTGTACTTTGATATTGTTTCAAAAAATTGAATTAGAAATAGAAGATTGTCACCAAATGATGTTCTAGACCATTGTGTACACTGCAAACAAAATGAAATGTACAGAACTATTGATAAAGGTTATGATTTCTATTAGATTTTGCTTTTTTTCTTTTTTCAATGAAAAAAAAACCGATTCTATTTTAAATTACTGGTCATCTATGGTGCACAATGATCGATAAACAACAGCACGAGTACTGTTCATTCTATCTAGTACTATTAACAAAACTTCTGACATAATTCAATGTTCGTCAGAGACTATGGAGCTCAGATCCGAAGTCAACGAACCAGTGCCTTCGTAAGCATAAAAAAGCATTGTATCTGTCAAACGTGGAACGATGGGTTGTTTACGCAGTTTTTGATCAATAAAATTACCTAATGATTCTCTAGTTGTCGAATTTGTGTAACCTATGAAAAATAAAAAAAATAAAAATTTTCGAGCTCATAGAAAATGAAAAGCGCAAAACGAACCTCGATTATTCATGTTCAAATGTTCATTCAAGATTTCTTCATTTGATACTGTGTAAACTGGTTTCCTGAGTATACCCAAATTGTACGATATATTATCTTCTTCACCGATACGATCTGTATAACTAGAAGAAACAAAAATCTTTGTTCGATATTTCTCATTTGTATCTTACATATCATCATTTTTAACATTGTCAATATTATCAAAATATACATCTCTTTGTAGTTTTCGTTGTTCTTGACGTCGGACACACGTCAAATAGGTTATAGCAAGAATTGTACCCAACAGGATTAGCACTAGAGCAATGATTAGCCATACATACCAAGGTACAATGACGCCTGTAGCATCTTTCGGAGGTCCTGTGGTACAGGTATCAGTGTTCAAACAATCACATAGACCTGCTCGAGAATTATCCGAAGCAAATATAGGACGATTCATATCGAGATAAACACCATTCGATCGAACATTTCGAATACATCCACGAAATGAATCAACATTAGACAATGCTGGATACAATGCATTTATCGGTGAATCTCTTCTTGGTAAACCACCAAGATACAATCGAACTAATGATTGATTATTATTATTATTATTGATCGAATTGTTATTCACCGTAATATCATACTGTTCATCATTGATCATGACCAGTATAGTATCAGCAACATACTAACGTGAAATATTGAAACTAAAATTAGTACGAAATTGTACAGCAATAAAATGACTCACTTGATATTCGACATGATACCATTTCGATGCATTGATTACTAGATTCGTATCGAAGAATGGATGATCACGAAAGTGAAATCTTAATCGATTTGAATTGATCAATTCAATAGCCAACCAAAAATAGTCGTCAATCGGTGGAATTTCTCGACCATATAAGAGTAGAAGACCGACTGTCGATATATTTGGAACAACAAAATCGAAGGAAAATCGTGCTGGTGCCAAATTCGAAAATGTTGTTCCATCGAACACAGCATAACTACTACCGGTATTGAGAAATGTTCGACCGAGTACTGCACAATAGGTTCCGAGAGGTCCAAGCGATTGAACATCAGTACATGGACAAAATATAGCATCATTGAATGAAAATGTTGAGCAACCAGATGGAAGAGGCATCTGTGGAGAAACTCTCCATGTACTATTTACACAATCGGGTGAATCAATGATATTGATGCCGACAAATGAAGTCAAATTTGTATCAATTAAAAGAGGAAATGGTTGAATTGAACGGCTTGCATTACAAATTGTACCTAGAAGATGGAGAAAAGCTTCCAATGTCTTTCATCTTTGTTGACAAGCATCTCTACCTGAGGGACAAACATAATTTCTACAAGGGTTTGGTCCAGTAGCGTTGACTGTGAGGCCAGAACGAGAAGTCAATTGAGGTAGATTGTTATTCACGGTATTTTCAATTACGCCTCGAGTGGAAGATAAAACCGAAAAGATCACATCGGTAAGTGCTGTTCGTTTAGCTTCGTCGAATGATAATGGAGGATAGATGGGATGTCGATATTGTGGTACACTTCTTATAGTCAATAGACGAATCGAATCAATCGAAACGGTTAGAATTGACGCGAGTACTTCACGTAATCGGTCAAGCCGATTACCAAAAGATAAATCGACTAAAGTTTCTGGTGTTTCACCTTGAATACGAATAGTAGCTGCTTCTCGAATCGATTCAATATCGATCTCAGCGACTTCCATATTGATTGAACTGCTTGCTGTGGATTGACTCGAAGTGAGACTTTTTGTAACTTGAATCACAATTGTATATGTACCAACGGAAAGAGGTGAAGGTGTACGAAGAAAACCTTGATTGATTTGAAATATTTGATTTCTACTAACATTCGTTACGGAATAGATATTGTTAGCCAGAAACCAATCATCTGTATTGACAACGTAAACTGAACCGAGATCGACATTTTGTAAAGAATTCTCATAACCTTCTGCATAGAGAACATTGATCGTTTTCAAGCCATCCGAAATTGGATCATTGCCAGCAATATCTCCGACAATGATAGGTATCGATGTATTCACTGAAATACCTTTCACATCTTGACTCATAATTTTCACAGTTAAATTTTTTGCTTCTGTTCGACTGAGTATACCATTATATCGAAGAGTGAATGTATCATTATTATTTAATGTTGGAGAGATTTCAAATGTTGATGGTTCAAGTACTCGAACAGAAAATGGAATAGTATTATTCAATGATGAATCATCAAAATCTCGAAAGACTATAAAAATACTTGGATTTTGAATTCCTTCATTCATAATCCATGATGAATTCTAAGATGAAACAAAATAAAATGTGTTTGAAAATAATTGAAATGCAAATGAGCTACCGATGCGATTGGAATCGGTCCGTTATTGTTAATATCAATGATATTAATTGTCACAGGTGCATAACTCGATACACCAGTTCCATTTTGATTAGTGACACGAAGAGCAAAACGATATGTCGATCTACCAAATGGTGCATCACGAATAAGACCTGGTGATGCAATGCCAATTGTTGCTCGATTATTCGATTCATTCAGAAATATAGTTCGAAGAATTTGTTGATCATTCGAAACAACACTATACTTAAGTGAAAGTATCGATGGATTCGAATCATTGGCGATGATCTTCAAAAATTCAAAAAAAAAAACAATTCGTTTCAATGGAAAATGTAAGTGAGACCTGATCGGTGTTTAAACTTGCTACAGGTCTATTTTCTTCAATTTGATATACATTAGATTGAACAAGAAAATATGGAGCGTTAGCATTATTTGATAATACATTCACAATAACATTGATAGTTGCTAAATTATTTGTATCGAATGCAAATAGAACAAGAGTATATATTCGTTGATCGACATAGTCCAATGGACCAACAACAATCAACTGTCCGATCGCTCGATATTCTGTACGTGATGCATCATTTCCATTGTCGGAGATCTTTACAAATGTAAAAATATTTTTGATATTACCACTCAATATACCAAAATTCAGAATGGAATATGGATTGCTATCAGTAACGGTAATATTGTAAATACTTGTGCCAATAGTTGTAGATTCATCGATCGATATATTGGCAGTAGTTTGATTAAAGACTAAAACAAAAAAGATCACAATCGATAGGCACATGTTTAGTGGCATTAATATTAAACAAAATTTTCCAGGACTGAACCATGAAAAGTCAAATATCATTAGAAAAACACGTTTTTTCAACATCTTTATTTCTCAAATATGTTGATAAATTAAACAACATGGCCTAACATTGTTTAATCTTAGTGTTATTCCTTTTGTATCAGATATTAATTTCAGTGTTTACCTGGTGGTAAATCATTATTATCAACAATGTTGATATCTAATTGAAAATCTTCCGTATTATTTGTTGTCATACTCCAAGCTGGTGCACTGTCAAAAGCTGTAATAATAATCCGATAAGTCGATCGATTCTGTCGATCGAAAGTGACATTTGTTCCAACAGTACCATCAGCTAAAAGGAAAAATCGATTACGAGTGATCTCATCCGTTAGTTGATCGTTAATTCGATATTGAACACGATTATTTGGCGAAGTTAAATCACGATCGAAAGCAAGAAATTGTCCGATTAATCGTGTACCAGTTTGAGTTGCAAGAATATTAAGTTCTAATGATCGAATACTGAATTGAGGTATTTCATCATTTTCATCGCTTAAATTAATAGTTGCCCAACCGAGTAGAGGTGGATTACTGGCAATAAGAAGAGTCAATAGGTAGATCGCCTGAGTTTCAGCATCTAGGCCACTAAAAGAAAAAGAATACGACAAAATGAATATTAATCAAATAAAGGAAAGAACCGACCTCGTAACCAAAATTCCACTGGTAAATACGGAATTACTTACGGTCGGTGTTATCGCTCGGAATGGTATAGTCGTAGTGGGAAATGAATTGGAAACATAAAACAAATTGGACTGTTGACTATTCGATCGATATAAAATCGAACCATTGAAACCATTTTGACTATCTGATATGAGTTGTGTTGAAGAAGTTTCGAAATATTTTTCACTAATATTTAAATTAAGTTCTCCATTGCTTGGATTGAGCCATTGAACGGGTGGTATTGTATTGTTTGAAGCCAAATAGATTTCAACTGTAGCATTTGATGAACTCATTCGCGATGGAGATCCACGATCTTGAGCGAAAACAGTGAAACGAACAGGAAACAAGGCAGGATTTACATTGGAAACTGTCACACCCGAAGCGAATCGAATGATGCCCGTACTACTTTCAATTACGAAATATTGTTGAGGTGAACTAACCATAAAATAATTGATCATTCCGCTGACACCCGCATCGAAATCAGAAGCAATAACACGCATCACTGTGGAACCTGTTGTTGAATAGATAGTCTGATTCCAAATTGTTGGAGTAAAAACTAAAATCAATTTAAAAAAAAACGCTATCATTTAATTTGTAACGATAATCTACCTGGTGCATATTCATTGACTTCAATCAAATTAATACGTAATGTACAAAGAGCTAGAAAAGGAAATATGATCAATGTGGTTCATTAAGAAAAACATTATATTACATTGTAATGAAGGTGTACCCTGATCACTAGCCAATATGAACAAATACCAAACGCGTGTAGCTCCTAGAATATGATTTGAGATTGATTGAATGAAAACTTGAAGAAACTTACCAAGTTGATCATAATCGAATGTTTCATTCATTCGCAATTGAACCGTACGAGTTTCATTAATTTGATCGAATTGATACAATTGAAATTTGGAATAGAAAGTCGATCTTGATTGAATATCGTTTGTATCAGCAAGAAGTTTTGTTTGTTGTTGTTCTGGCGGAAACGAGAAACTTATTCGACCATTGTTACCTTGATCATTATCAGTGGCAGTTAACGTAGTAATGTTCGTACCCGATAGAGAATCTTCCCGTAAAGAAATGTTTAAATTACAAGGTTGATCTGAAAATTTTGGTGGTTGTTTATTAGCCGTGATAACAATAATGGTAATCGTTGTCGAATTACTACGTGCGATACAACTCGGACACGGTAATGAACAGGATGATGATGGTACATCGGTTGCGGTGACCGTAAGAAAAATAGGCGAGGACGGTGTCGTTTGAAAAGTTTGACTTAAGCTTAGTACTCCTGTGGATCGATCGATGATGAATTGTGATGATGCTGGTGTTAGAGCAAATGTAACCGAATCTTTATCGGCATCCGTTGCAAAAACTGTCCCAAAAGTTAATCCTGCACGTTGTGTTTCACTAATGGAATATGTTTGATTCGAATAGATGAATGTCGGAGCATGAGCATTACAATAGTTCAAATCGATTTGTGCGATGGCTGTTGATGATATTGATGGACGACCAGTAAACGATTGTGTAGCCGTGATGGTGAATAAATATCGATGATAGGGTGAAAAATAGTTCAATGGACTAGAAAATAAACACACACGAAAAAAAGAAAACGAAAATATCTACAATAAAAACAAATTTCTACATATAGAATATGAAACTAAGTTCACCTGATATTGGTCGCAACTCGATAAGAAAAATTCGATAATTTTTCGATAAAAAATGTCGTATCGGTCCATGTTACTTGGATATCAGCAACACTATTCAGAGCTCGGTTAAGTGGTACATAAGTTGGTATTGTATTTTGTGTTTGAGGTTCGAGAGAAAATATGAATAAAGTAGTATTGATTGGTGATACAATCGAAAAATTCGATGCAGTCACTTTATAGACAGGTTGATCGAATATAGGTCCATTGAAATTGGCATAATACTAATTTAAAAAGATTAGAATGATTCGATCGATTATCAACACATAGAAAAAAAAAAGCATACGAATAAATCAGGAATATTTCTTTGTACTACTTGAGTTGATACCAATATGATTAGTAAAGATGTCTGATAGAGGATACTGATCAGTAATGACATGTTGATTAATATCAATTGTTGTCTATTTAAAAATATCAAATAAAAAAAAACAATGTAGTTAAATGAGATTTCAAATAATAATATATCTATGCTTTTTTCCAATTTGTACATTTAAAAAGAAATTTCATAAAATCCTCGCATTATCGATCTTACATTAAATTGATTATTCATAATGCTTAGATGATGTCGATAAATGTATAAATGATTTATGTCGATTCACTAAGCATCCACTTCAGATAGATTCAAATGTCGTACCAATCGATCAGTATAATTTAATGTCCTTGAATTCATGTTTTCTACAGTCTACCTAATTACGCTTAGAGCTATACGAATATAAAACAAGAATTCAGCTTCATCATAATGTCAATATAAAACGTCGCATGTTTAACTTACAACCAAAAGCTTTGAGCCTTAATCTTAATGTCACGCTACGAATCAGTGTGGCCATTGGGAATTCGTTTTGTCTGTTACTTGACACATGAGAAGAATGAAAACAAAACAAGAAAGAACTAACGAAATTTTTTTAAATTTTCTCTCTGTGTTTGTTGTACACGAAGGTCACCTAAAGCAAGTTATTAAGTAACTATTTCTTATATTGACTTAATGCTATTGAAAAATACGAATAATTTAATTATGTCTAACCAATCATTTTTCGATTATGTAGTTCACGTGAAAGTCCTTCGAAGCGATCCGTAGACTTTGGCAAAAACTAATCACAGTTCCAATTCTATATGATTGAAAATAAAACCATGAGTGGTTTTATCATGCAAAACGACTAATAGAAGAATTTTATAAAATAGTAGAAGAACCTACACGTTTGAGAGTTGTCGACGTTCGACGTGAGTATTGGTAAAAGAAAACGTGTATGAGATATGTGAGCATGCTGAAAAAAAAATTAACTATTATTTTTCTCATTCTGTGTCCTCAACGGTTTATAGCTTTTCTTCTTTTTTTCTTTCTGTTTTCTTTCTCGTCGAGCTGTATTGACTTAGTTGAAGGCTAACCAAACAACTATGCTCATAATGAATAAAGCAAAATTCATATCTTAAAACTACAGAAGGATTAACGTTTCGTCGCATATATCACGAAGAAATTCGTAAAAAAAAGAATAGACAAGTATAGGTACATGCATGAAATCTGTCCGGTCGATCTGATGGCCATGTCTAAATCCTTTCAAAGTTCATAGCGCTTTTTGTACCGGTTATTTTATTAATAGATTTTAAAGTTCGATTATAGTTTAACAAAAACAGAAGTCAAATACTGTTAATATATTTTCATTATTTTGCAATAAATAAAAATTGCACTTTTATTGAAAACACGATAAAAGTCAATTTTTTTCTGTTCGAATTATAAGAACAGTTACATATACAGATTATTCGTCGAGAACTACGTTATAATTCATAGGACTTGAAATAATTCTCATGAACTGGCATATCGTCTACTAGTTCACTATGTCAGGCAGGCACTAGACAGAAAAGACGTACGAAAAAGTTAATCAGAAAATTGGAATGAACCAAAATAGTGCCCTTGCCAATTCGATAGAGCAGCATGTACTCTGCAACAGGCACTAATTAGTTTTTCTTCAACATTGATTTTGGAAGGGAACGCCTGTCAAAATTGTTTTATATCACAATTTTTCAGTGAGTTTCGATGAATATGTCCATGTGGATCTAATAAGTCGGTTCAATGACGATTTGGAAATCCACTAAAACTTTAAGAGTATGTAGAAATTGTTACGCTGATTATTTTCGTACTAACTTATCTTGAGCGTGAGGATGTGGACCTTCTTTTCATTCATACTCAGACTCCATATTCCAACACGAACTATCCACAACTGCTCTCGCCATTAGTTATTGTTTTGGATCTTTTCTGTTGGTTCAAGCATCGCTCATTAGAAAAAATTATTTTCACACTGCGATAATGCCTTTTTAGTACATCATGGTGAAGATGACTTCTTTACTGGTTGCGGAGTGACAGTGAAAGATTTTTAGCTACGATCGATATCACTGCTATCAACTTTCCTTGCGTTTAGAAACGCGATCTATTGTCAAGTGAAGTTGGATATTCTCCGTCGAAGACGCTCATTAACAGGCATCAGGCAAATAAACTGTTTGTAGTTGAATGTGGAAATATCGGTCAGAAGTATCAATTTTGATAATTTTTGTTATCGATGGCGATCTGTTGCTAATAACTGGCCGATATGGATCATTTGTCTCTGCAACCACCAGTTGGGTTATTATCAAAATGAACTGAAGAAATCTCTCAATTTCAAATCAAATCATAATTTTCACGGAAAAAGTTCTGTTGAAACTTTGAGAATGGAGTGAATGTTAGTCTTCTCTTCATCCACACATCTACCCTCACCTTCCAACCTGCAGATAAGCAATCTAATTTACACATCCATATCTTAGAATTTAGTAGCAAGCAAGTACACATATTGCTATTTGATCTTCATATTTGGTTTTTTACTATATGCCATATAAAACAATAAATGGTTGTTTGCATCAAATTCTGTCTTTCTTATCATTGTTGACTAAGGTTGATACTTTCACTTTCTTTGTACTTTCAGAAAGGAAAGGAACGTTGAAATCTTTCATATTATTAGAAATTAACAGTGTCTGAATTATCAACTATAAGTAGAATAAAACAATCATTATAATAATAGTAATGCTAATGGAACTTTGCTGTCTTTTTTGCCCGATTCTTTTTCCCGCACTTCAAGTTGCCTTCCTACGATTGGCGTTCCATACCTGTTTCTCTGATCCTTTAACTAAAATTTTAGATCTTTGTATACTGCTTCATCGTATCATGCTTAAATACAAATGTTTTCTCATTCGTTCTTATAATAAGAAAAAGAAATATCAAGTATTATTAGAGTTTATATCTTGAATAAGTTTTTAATGTTTGCCAATGAAAGAAATGAACTAGGAAGAAGAATTTTCTTTTCTTTTTATTTCATATAAGTTTTATTCAACTTCGACATAATTGACATACATACTATGCAATCAGTCTAACTGCCGTGTTCCTTGTCAAGACAATAAATCTATACATCACGAGAATTACAGTACATGAACGAGTTTATGCTGTCCTTTTCAAAATAGAATGTGGATCGGGGGAAAGTTGAATAGCTTCAGAACTCAGACAGCTAGAAAACGTGCGATTTTCGCCACTCGATAGTAGGCATAAAGCGACGTCAATCTATGCCAAAGTCAGAACTTTGGAATATGATCCTAATGATTTTCTGACAAGATTTTCGGAAACTCACCTTGCAGATGTGAAAAGCTCTATTCTGTTTGTCACTGTCATCCATCTAGCTTATGGTTCAGGGCCTGCTCTGTTAAGCCATGCAAGCCGTAGATTTTTTCGTTCGAATGGCGAATTTCATACGCCAGAACTTCGAAAAACCACCCCTTTTTTTCCTCGCGACGGAACATCCCCCAACTGTCAAATTGTTTTTCAATTGAATATATGCACAAATGATAGACCTCAGTATGTTATTAAAAATCCTACAAGGATTTAGTTTTCCATACTGCTGTACTAATATATTCGAATCTTGACTAAACATGCTCCGATATGGCTCAAATTTATATCAATACTAAGGCACTCAATACTGATTAAGACTACAGAGTTTGAAGATAAATCATTGTTTCTTATTGAAGATATGAGTTTGTTTAACATACTGATTGACTACTAAGAAGCAGCATGCGCTCTTGCTCAAAGATACAAGTACTGATTCATCTGATATTTTCAGCACACATACATTTCATAGAGAGCATGCATGTGGAAATGTCAGCCTATATGTCAGTACTTTAGTTAATAAGATCGTGTGCTTTTCATCATGCAGTCCATTGTCAGTAGCATGTTTATAAACCTTAACAGAATCAACAAAAACAAAAAACAATGGAGGAAATCATTTAACCAATGGAAGTGATAGTCGTTGAAAAAATGTTCAATACATAATACAGCCACAATAATTGCACCGAATGAGCGAACATGAGGAACAATTACTCATAATATTTGTAAGTTTCACTTTACATATCATCATTTTTTTAACTACATCAGTACACAATTATCCCTTTTTGTCGATTTCGACCACCAACGTTTCTATGCAAATGACGCATTCTATCAACATCTTTCGAAAATTAAGTTTAGTATATCAGGATCGTATGTTCTAAAATGAACAGTAGGCGAATTCATTTTTCGAATTCTTCTTAACTAAAGTACTGACAAATAAGCTGACATTTCCACATGCATATTCACTATGAAATGAATTTCTGCTGAAAATATTAGATGAATCAATATTTACATCTTTCAGCAAGAGCACACGCTGCTTTTTATTAATCAATCAGTATGTTAAACAAACTCATATCTTCAAACTCTGTAATCGTAATCAGTACTAAGTACCTTAGTATTGATATAAATTTGAATCATATCGGAGCATGTTTAGTCAAGATTCGTACAGTAGTACAGCAAAACTAGTAATAGTTAGTAATAATCGTGTATCTCCACTCAGATAGTGTGAAAAACCAAACTCGTATAAGAATTTTAATAACTTACTGTGGTCTATCGGTTGAGCATATACTCAATCGAAACGCGATTTGACAGTTGGAGATGTTTCTTAGTGAGTTAAATTTTATAGATGATATTTAAATACCATGAAATGTGAGTAATTATTTCGGAGTCAATATTCACGATACTTATAAACAATCAACTCACTACCATTCTGGAGACGTCAGCACCACAAGTTTTCATGTCTATTATTACTTGTTTGTCATTTTTTTAAACCCCATTTAGTTCAGCTCACATTCAATGGTCTTTTTCTGCTGAAGATTTAGCATTTACTGGATGTCATTTCTCACTTGATCGTAATATTACGAATAGTATTGTAGTCTACCAGATTCATTTAAAATGTTTCTAAACAAAAAACAGATTTTTTTTCTCAAAATTATTGACTTTTTGTTTCTTCACTTTTCTATGTAACACAAATTATCAATTAGAATAATCTTCTGACGGTAAATAGTTTTTGTTCTATTTCTATTCTTCCATGTTCTCATCCACACATAACAAGAAAATACATTAGAAAGTTTTTACTATATAAATCTCAACTAATCACAGCGACTTGCTTAACTTTCCCTAGAGATTCATAATCGATTCGGTTTTATTTTATTTATCATATCGACAAGAACAAAATAGACAGACTCTTATGGACAGATTGGCGAGAATGATAGATGGATAGATTAGGTCGAAGAAAGGATATGAGAGGCAGGGGCATGCTCGAAAGCGTGTAGACCTGTGAAAGACAGGCGGAACCTGAAAAAAGTGGAACTGATTGATTTTCATGTAAATAAATAAATAAATAAATAAATATGTATATACATATATATGTAACCAAGCTTTATTTTCGAAAATATATAGCAATTCACGTACATCGACTTCGTACATGAAACTTTATTGACAAAAGCATAATAATAAAACAAGAATATGATTTACAAAATCTTGTTTCAATAATAGAGCTATACAGAAAACATGTTTTGATTTTGGCACAGCAGTACAAAAAGCGACAAGCAAGTTTAGTATGAAAGCAATAGAAAGAAAGAACGATTGTCAACTTTAACGAGACGATCCATTTGCGCACCTTGTAAGTCATTGTATAGTAGAAAGGCGAAGGACAAAGTTGCTCAAGTTCCAATCATTAAGAAACGAAAGCTAGAAAATTATAGAATATGTGATTGAAACTATTATGAAATATACTTTGACAAAAGAATATTACCAATACAGCAATTGATATTGCAATTGTAGATGAATGTGTCCTACTTGAGTTCGACGAAGCTTGCAATGATGTTGTGTGATGTGTTATTGAAGTCGACATTGTTATTGAAGTTTCATCTGAAGTAATTTCAAGATAAAAACAATGAATTGCAATTATTAAAACATTTTCTACTCACCAAAACTACTAAGTATCTGAAATTTCTGTACTCGATTATTGTTTGTATCGCTAATAAAAAGAGATCCATAGCTATCAAATGCCAATGCAACCGGCCCATACAGCGTATCAATTCCATTTCCTCTATGACCAGTACAAGCCACAATACATTCACCAGAATTCGAATTTGGTGCCCATCGAAGAACTCGATTGTTTCCATAATCCGCTATATACATGTATCCATTTGAGTCAACAACAATTCCTGACGGATAGTACAGATGAGCTAAACTATTACCGTTAACTCCGGTGCCTGCCACTGTCACACCAGAGGAAGCTCCATTATTCCATTGTTGGATTCGATTATTCAAACAATCTGCAACATACAATGTTCCTACTTCATTGACAAACATTCCCCATGGTCCAGATAGCTGCGAAACACTAGTTCCACCGGTGCCATTTCCAGCGACTATCACACCAGGCATACCACTCGATGAGTTCGATGAATAACGAACCACTCTATTATTTGAATAATCACTCACATACAAGTTCTCATTACTGTCGACAAATATATCGTGGCAATAACCCATTGTTGATGCATTTAGATCGGTTCCGTATACAAGCATAATTCCGGCAATGGTGACTGGATTTGTTCTATTTTTGAATAATTTTACCACGCGAAAATTCTGCATATCTAAGACGTAGATATATTTTTGAGTGACAAAAACATCAGTAGGATAAGTAAATAGACGACTTGAGTTAGATCCATCTTGAATGATAGCTATAGCTGTAGTGGAATTAAGTCCAATTAAAACAATTCGATTATTAAAACCATCGGCGATGTAGAGAGCATCCTCATCTGCAATGCTGATTCCTTCGTTCAAAAAGAGAGTAGATAAAGATGATCCAGCTGTGCCATTTGCCAATCCTGCGACTGTGGTAGCGTTCTGAGCCCAACGTGCAGAAGGTGATAGATTTTGTACTGCTAAACACAACATACAAATGTTGACATAGACTAGTTTTTCTTTTAAAGTACATGAACATTTTCTATTATACTATTCAATGCCTATGAATACTGATGCATGAATCAATAATAGAAAAACATTTCGATGCATTTTTTTCCTATAGGATTTTCTATATTTGCATCTTTAAATGCTTTTCAAAATTGTTTTCATTTAAATCTCTGAGGAAAAATATTTTTATTTTTTCTATTTCAATGAAAATAAATGTACTAGAAAATGAAGTTCTCTGTTTCTTCTGAATAATTTGTATTTTATAACTTCATATTTATCATTCCTAATCTATTTATTTTCTTCTTTTTCTTTTGCTATTCAAGTCATTGCTTTATTTCATGCATCTACTGAGTAGATATAAAGTTGAAGAGTGCGTGTTCAAAAACTTATGTGCTTCATATAAAAGAACTTTCATGTGAAGATCAGTAGAGAAAGAAAAGTGGTCTTAATCTTGACTATTAGAGTGATATTCAAAACAGATATAGTTGGTATCGTAATGTATTTTAGTGGCAACAATGTTGGAGAATATTCTCATACTTCTAAAATCACGAAAAAAAAATACTATTTCCTTCCTGACACGAAGTACGTTACAGAAAAAACTGAACAAAGAGGACATCCTTATTATCATGGAGATGACGGATTCTCTCTTGTCCCTTCGCTTTCTCCTATCATAATCTCTATTGGTTGAACTATTTTTTGTATTGAAGCGTCAATGAGTGTGAGAAACTCACAAACAAATACAAATAGAGGTGTAAGCCGTGCGGCTGAGCCGCCGTCGCCGCCGATAAACTCGAAAAATTTTAAGCCGCCGCCGCCATGACAGTAGAAATTTTAGAAATTTTTAAGCCGTCGCCGCTGAGGCACTTTAATTACAGCCGCCGCGCCGCCGATAGTATTCGAAATTTTAAAATTATCGAGCCACCGCCGCCGGCAACTATTGTAAATATCGATAACATTTCATTTATATTTTCCTTAATTCGATACTTTTACATCTTAGAACCCCAATATATCTCTTTTTCATTAACTTTCTCGCCTTCACCTTCATTTTTATGCTGGTTCTCTGACCAATCAGATGCGTGGGGTTCTAAATTGTGAATGAACCCTTAATTCTGTGTTGGTCGAAAATTCTAAGTTATCATTTTAGTTTATGTCTCTTATATTAGATATATTTAGAAATACAAGAAGAGACGAGCATTTTAAATTTTAATTAACAAAAACAAAATAAAAACAACAAACTTGAGTATGCTAAGTGCTTTTACTTATTAACAATCGTGGCGGTGATTTCTCATTTATTATTTATCCTGGCAATTATATTTATTTTAATTCTAGACTTTTTTATTATGTCTAGATGTGAAATAAAGTTTTTCCACATATGTGTTTGAAAATAAAAAGGCCAAGATATTGAAATAGGCCTTGTCTACACTAAAAATTTTGACGCTGAATTAAGAAACATGATTGGTTGAACAGTTAGTAAATATTTAAAACACTTTTAAAAAGTGCATTAAATTTATTGCACATTTCAGAACAACATTAAATTTGATGCACCAATCAATGTCTGATTCGATTTTCTAATGAGACTGACACAATTTTCAATGGACGAGTCCTCTATGATTGAAGTGAACAAAAACCACGATTCATTTCGACGTCTAGGATTCTGATTGATGCATTAACTGTCAAATGTAGACACGAATTGATGTAACACGAATTTGATACTACATTATATTCCTAGTGTAGACAAGGCCATAGACTAATATTTTTATGATAATGTAGTACTTTTTAAACTTCAAGCCGCCGCCGCTGAGACACTTTAATTACAGCCGCCGCGCCGCCGATGGTATTCGAAATTTTAAAATTTTCGAGCCGCCGCCGCTGTGCAACCTTAGAATATCATATCTGCGCCGCCGAGCATTTTTAAAAAATTTTAAAAAACTGGCGCCGCCGCCGATCAGCCTATCGGCTTACACCTCTAAATACAAATGTTGATGTAATGACCGCTGAGTGTGAAAGAAAATATATTTCTTACCGCCGATGCAACGCACGAATATCATTGTAAATACCCAAAAGCCAATAGTTGTCGTAGATGAACCGCACATAAACATTTTATGTTCAGGCCACATTAACCGTGAACAAAGTCGATTAAGTAATACTTTTATTCTTGGTAAAGAGTGTTTTTTCAAGAAAAAATTTTCTAATAAAATATATGTACAGAAGTCATTATTTCGAATAGAATTAAATGTCTTCCCACATTCTTTCACGTGAATGAGTTGATTTTTGTATTGTTAATAAAGAAAATATTCATAGCTACTGTTCATGAAGAAAATCTTTACTAAAATAGTTTCAAACTGTAATCGTACAATTCAATAGGAAAGAGGAATTTTGTTCATCATTTCTACAAGTAGTGCTTAATATTTCATATTTTGTTACTTCAATGTAATCTCGTACTTTCAATGATAAAAAGAGAAAAACATGTTGAGGAAAATGCTAATGTATTATATGTATTGATGAATGATTAATATCTATACCATTCATTAAAGTAATGAAGATAATTTAGATTAAATGTAGAAGTAATTTAAAAAGTTTCTTCATCCTATTGAGCTTGATGGTGATATTTTGAAACGATTTTGGTAAAGATCTTTGCCATGAATATGAGCTATGAATATAATCTCTACTAGTAGCAAAAAAATCAACATATTCTTACACAACAAGGTAGTGAGATATTCGATTCCTTTTTCACCTGATGAAGATGATTTGATACTGAGTATATAGTCTGAGATGAATTTTTTTTGTAATAATGTCCGGATTTTCAAAAGAAGGATATTTCTCTCATGAATAATCAAATTTTAAAATCTACATCTACAGAAAAACTATATCAACAAGAAATAATAAAGCTATCAAGTTAAGAGAAGTGAATTTCTAAGAAATTTCGATGATTAATTCTATAGCAAAAGAAGATTTCTAAGATACTACTGAATAACTCTCAAATACTTTCGATAATAAGCACTCCGAAAAACGAAAATTTCCAACTATTTTCAAAATCTAAACATTGAAAAAAGAATACTATTGAGAAATTTTTGCAAAAAATGTGTCACTAAAAAACAAGAAAAAAAGAATTCATGCCAATGGTCCATCTAATTCCAGCATCTATCTGTCAAAGTATTATCAGACTTCATTAAATGCATAAATTACTATATATTGATTCTATATGAATATCAATGTATTTTCATGCGGAGTACAAAAACTTACCCTTAAAATTATTGATAGTTGGAGAAATTCATTAGAAATTTTGGAAATTATTTATTATTTATTCCATTAACATATCCATGTACTCTATGATTAAGAAGGAGATGTTACTTTTTTCAAATATAAGAAACTTTCGAAGTATTTTAACAATTTCTAAAATTACTAATATTTTAGAGGGTGGAGTTCTCTTTCTAATACTAAGCTCCTTCTTCTGTCAAAAATCGATCTTGGACCAGATATATTCAAGTTGCATAAAATTTTCAGAATATGTAGGCATTGTAATGAGAAGGCTATACAGTAACTTTTGCTCTTATACCGTGACGTTTTCGAGAGATATGGAACAAGCAAGAGTCAGAAATAGTTCATGCAGAACACGAGAGTGCTTGTTTCTCTTACTCTTTAAGAAGAGAAACAGTATAAAAATTCAATGCCTGAAGTAGCTCATAAAAATACACTCTAATTATGAAAGTACTGTTTTATATAATATCACCAATGCTTAGTACAAAAAAGTTCTCGATCATGTGCTGCATCTTGATGCCCGCTTTCAAGCAAACTTAAATACATGGAATGGTGAAATACAAAGAATCCTGAGTTTCACGGTGAAAAAGGCATAAGCAGAAAAAAAGCAAAAGAAAAAGATTTTCGACATCTTTCGGACAAAAAACAAATGTTTCAAGTAGAAAATGACGAAAATAATCTGAACTTTTGGAGAAATGACGTTTCGAATAACAAACACGTGTCATTTGTGAAAGATCAGAGGGTGCAGGTGTCTTCTCATGCATTTATCTCTGTTTTCATTTTTTGGATGAAAATTGCCTATTTTGTAGGGGGAACTTTAACAGACCAGTAAGAGTAGTGATATGGAAATAGAATTTCAACAGAGAAAGAAAAGAAAAAACTAATATCAAAATTGAAGTCAACAATAAATGAATTATTTCTCTCTCTCTCGTTTAAATATTCCGTAAATGAGCTTGCTGTTCATATAACTAACAACCATCGTGAGAAAAATTTAGAAACTGCTGTAGTTAATTTATACTTTTGATTCTTACCGGAATAGATTGATAGCAAGTGAGAATATCGAGTAGACGTCGATAAACAAAAATCTATCTCAACTCTTGCTGTTTTTCTATTCTTTTCTATTTATATTTTTGATTCAAAATCTGAAAATACTAATTCTAGAGTGTATTATATGATTGTCGAGAGAGAAAAATGCCAACATTAATGCATTCAATATGACCAAAAAATTGTAATTAGAAAGTAGTATGTGTTGCTTTAGTCAGTTGGCAGATGGAACACTTTAATAATTAATTGTAGTTTATTTTCTTATACTGCAAGAAAACGATTTCTCAAATTTTGACAAGACCTTTTATTGATTGCCTTTCATTATTTTAGATGTCTAGTATGAAATTTTTAGTAAAATGTTCACAAAAAATAGATTCATTCTCTAATACTATTCTCGATTAATTCAAAGAAGAACATAAGAGTATCTATTTTCTTGCTTATAAAATATTATGGGGATACTCTTGCTCACATCAGAAAAACAAAAGTACTATTCGTTTTCAGTAGCTAGCAGATATTCATAGGCACGAGACACAGTTTACCATACAGAGAACATCAATTCATCAGATAGTAGACTCGTCTAAGGGAGTGCTAATCTTTGAACTATTTCATTCATTCAATCTGCTTGGCACTTATCCGTTGTCAATGGATGAGTGCGATATTCGAAATAAAGTGATCTCAACATGCGTATTTGTTCTTCTTCTCATCTTCTGCATTGTCCTATCTGTCATCTTTACGTATTAAGTAAGTGTTACCCAATCGATCACTGTCATACATCCGAAGTTCGACCATTTTCGGAAGCTCATTCGTCACTATCATCAAACGCTCACTTGTCCATGTTGGAATATTGCGTTTGTGAGCAGTACTCCTAATGGAAACAATTTTTTCGCAGATGCAAAAATTTTTCTTTTTTTCAAATTATTTTTTTAAAGAAACTTATAAATTTTTAATATTAAAGAGTGGAAAAGTGTCTGCTGAACCGAACAATTCAAAAACCGTTCAATTATCTTGAAAACTCACTCAATAATTATCGACAGCTTGAGAGTTATTAAGTTCTTCCTTATTAGGAGCCACTATGTAAAATACATAGAAGATTAAATATTTTTAGTAAATGAAGTTTTTTCGTTTTCTGAACTTGAAAGTTAATTTTTGCTTCCATAACAAAAGAGATGTTTTTTAATGAATAATCCATTAACTTGTAATAGTTTAAAACAAACGGAGTTTTTCTTTTTTTATCAATAACATCAATTTAAAAAATTTTAGTTTTATTTCGATAAAAAATATAAAAAATTGAGTTGTATCTACATATTTTCTTTTTATAATTGTGCTTGTTTTATTTTAAAGATAACTCATGTCTCAAACAATTGTATGTTCGACACAATTTTGATAAAAGACATTAATTGCAAGTATGAATCAAACTAAATTGAATTCAATTTAGTAATGGATTTCAAAACTGAACAATTTGTTACTATTGTTCGATTCATCTTGATTTATGTATTTCACTATATACATATGTGTGTCGAAGACAAAATTGAATTTAGTTTAAAAAAACTTAGGCAAGTTTTGTTTTTGATCGGATGAAAAACTGCAAAATGATATTTTATTATTTAAAACTAAATTCTAATTTTCATCTACCTTAACACAACACATACTTATTATTTATAAATAGGCAGAGTATTCATTTTCACTATGTAGTATTTTAATATGCATATGAATAACATCTGCATTGCCATCAGAAAATAACGTTGTAAAGTATTTTTCTGAGGAATCAAATTAATATAATAATTTTTTTAGTGTCCAATTCTGAGAAAAGATATTTATCATTGTACCATAGAAAATACATGAGCAAAAAAGTCCTCCATTGTTTTTGGTCAGAATATAACTCAATAAAACTTAACAACATAATATATTCATACT
>CAJNOL010002073.1:0-20280 GCA_905250125.1 Rotaria sordida | reverse complement strand
AAGCTACAAGCATTGATGAAAGAATATTTCAATATGATTTTTGTTTTCTATTATTTTAAAAACTTTTTTGAATTTATCTAAATTTCAACTGTGACTCACACATGTGTTATTTTGAATAGTGAGAATAAGTGTTTGATACAAAAAACCTCCAGAGTGCTTAGATTCATATTGAATGTTAATAAATATTGAAAAAGAAAAACAAAGAATTACTTTTGTGAAAGAGAGAATTATTGAATTTGCCTGTCATGTGCAAGAAACTACATAGTTTCATCAAGATTATTTATCAAAAGCAAAAAAAGAGAAAATGATATAAAAAAAAATAAATCGTTTCATAAAGTTTCAAAAAGACAGTATGAAAATATATTTACAAGAAACTATTGTATTGTATCACAGTAACAAAGTAGAAAGATATAACTTTACTTTATCGAATCGAATCAAATCTTGTTTGATTCTTACTTGCAAATTATCGTCTTTCATTAATATTGTATCGAACATACGATTGTTCAAGATGGTTCATTAAACTTTTCCGCGATTTATTTTTATAATAAAAAAATCACAGTTGTAAAAAAAACTTAGCAGTCCTACCCTACGTGAGCCTAAAGTGTACAACCAAATAACTCTGACTATCATGAGCTTATGGTATTTTGTCAGAGCGGCTAAAAGAATTTTTTTTAAATATCAAATAAACGAATAAATCAGAATCGTAACAATTTTTATAGTTGATAGACGCGCTTGAAAACTTTATCATTTCGAAAACTGTTTGCATTTAAAATTACTGTTCTACTAATTATCAGATTCATTTAACGTCGTTATACTGAAAAGACTTATTTACATTGTCAGCTACGTCTTCAATACATAATGTCTTTTTCTCTTATGATAATATACTGAGATAGATGTCATAGGAAGCGGCAAATATCATGTAATTCTTCGTTTCGTTGGTTCAACCATCATATTAGCTTGTCATACACATTGATTTAATCATTCAATAAGCTTCCGACCACACCATCCTTTCTGTCGGCGAACTTTGACATATACTGTTGAGTGTTACCTAAACTTATAGTTCAATCAGTTCGTACCTTTTTATGTATATCCTATTCTGACTCTGCTAGATCAATAATATCATCACCCTACTGATTGACACCTACAATAGGATTCTTTCGTCGGATTGAATAACACAACCAGCAATATTTACACTGGTTTGAATCTACAATATAAATCTTAGATTCTAAGAAGTTCCAGAATGATCCAAGCAGTATTATTATTGATGTGTCCTTTTTAGTTGCTAGGAAAACGTAGCCAATAACCTTTGAGTTTTCCCACGGTTGCTCGGATCTACAGGAAAGCCAGAAAAATCTCGATTAAAACTTCCATTCATTATATTTTCTTCGAAAATATATATGAGTTCCATAAAAGAGTGGAATTATATAAAATATATTATTACTATAACGGCTGTATTCACCAGCAATTAAATTCTATATTAAGTATTATGACTTAAAAATGCTGAGTTTCATCGGAACTGTTAGTCTGTACTCATATGTAGAAGCTTAGAAATCATCATTTTATTTAACAGAAAAAATTAAATCAAAATTCTTATTTTATACTCTGTTTTTGTCGAGTATTTGTGAACTGCTAATGTTTAAAAGAGGCGCTTTTAAAGCGAGTAGCAGAATGTATAACAATTGTACATCCGAATCATCGGCTGACAGCAATTATTCAGATTGATAAGGCAAAATTTTCCCCATGCCATTCTCCATAGCCGTCTTCAGCGGACCTGTATAGTAGATGTTATATACACCGTCCGCACGAGCGTTGATTTCATCACTAGCTTGAACAATTGCTTTCCCAACTCCATTTGTCTCGATGTTGAATTTTGATGTGACAAGAGCTGATGCATCAAGATCAACAACTCCGTCACATTTGACTCTTGTTTCATCGGAAACATGTCCCAAAAACGTGTTTTTGCTTGTGCCAGTGAGGGACGCTTCAAACGTGGGAACACGCAATTGCAAATAGACGTTTTCAGTGCCTTCGTTGCAATATAAGCTAAATTTTTCTTTCTGATCAATCTCGTTCATCCATTCGGAGCTTCCAACCAATTGATTCGATGTATAGCTTTTCAATATCTTGAAATTTATATGTACGATAATGTTTGATGGTAGCGAACTACTACCGAGCAAACCTATTGACAGAGTATTATCATTCTGGACTTCGATTTTGACGACGTTATGTCCTTCTTGAGTAGTTTCGACTTCCACTCCGACTTGTTCAGTGGTATGTGTGAGTTTAACATCGAACACCCCTGTAATGACAATCTTGTCGAAGTATTGACCTTCAACATAACGAAGACGTCGAGTTTCGACAGCAGAAGCCATGATAGAAAGTAGACAATAACCAAGAATAAATATTCGAAAATGTGTTGGATATGTTACGCACAGACGTGGACAAAAAAAATAAAACAATGTTGTTGCCGTTGCTTTTCTTCTGCTCTAAACCGGTATATGAATCATACTATTTCTGTCGTCGCAATATATTCTCTTTCTTTTTCCAGCATCGGAATGAGTCATAATATCAATCGTGGCAGTGTTAGAGACCTTCATACGATGAAGAAAATGTACGATAAAACGAACAGAGCAAGTTAGAAAGAAGTGAGAGAGTAGAAAGGAAAGAGAATCGAGAAGAAAGAACAGTAAAACTTTTAAACGTCAATATAACCTCATTGCCTTGCCATACCACTTTCTATTGCACCCTTTCAAAGAAAAAAAACTATTGCGTAGCACAATGCACGCATTATCAAAATCGAACGCAAGGTACAGAACTAAAAATAAACAATAGCTAAAAATACACACTATCATCGGATGCAATTGATTTTTTCCAAGGAAAAAATAATACACTTCTAATAAAGAGCTGTTTTATAGGAAATTATGTAAGACATGAGAGTGAAGAAGAAAAGAAAGTAGCAATCAAAAAACAATACACGTTTAGTATTTAAGCCGTTATAAGTATGGAACAGCCATACTTTGGTTGAAAACAATACTACGCGTTTTTGAATAATGAGATCATCGTCACGCGATAGGGTGTGGATGTGAATGTGGAGTGTGTGTGTTCTCTCTATAATTATACCCGCATTCTCTCTTGGAATTTAAGTAACTCTGCTTGTTTTTGACCAATATATTTGCTTATGAAATCGTAAAATTGTTAATTTTGATAGATAAAAACATCGTGAGGAAGAAAGTTCGTATTGACGTAAGGTTTTTTAACGGCATCGAAATAGTGGTAAAATTGAATTGAAGAGATGATAAAAAGAGTGAAATAGACTAAAAAGAATACATAGAACTAAATATATTTGTTCATTATTTCACAAATCATTATTTCGATTTTGCTTCCCATAATATTAATCTTGAACTTTTTTTTAATCAAAGATGCGAGAAAAAAGTAGCGTAGCAATGTTTTTTCACGTTGGTCATCGATGTACCATTTTCGTTTAATGAAGCACTTACTTCTGAAAGTTGCAGGAAACGATCACCAACCATGATGAAAGGCCTCCTAAAAATTTCAGATTGATTCATCAAACCTATCTCTGAGTTATTGATCATTCAACAACATTCTATGTTTTTTTCCATATTCATATTTTCAATAAAAATGATCTAGTTTGTCAATAGCTTCATGAACTTTGATGAAATTTATATCAGAAATAGCTATAATACAGGCCTACAAAATGAGAGATTGGACAACTCAAAAGCTTACCTAATCTCGAGTTACGAAATTCACAATGCTCGTGAACGCCGCCTGTTATCACCTCGTTCTAGCTTGAGCGATTTTGGCTCTGATGTTATCGTTGACCTAAATTATCTGTGAACTACTTACAGAAGGATTTTCAGATGTTTATCGCTCGTAGAGATTAAGATCCAATGGAGGAGGGGGAACTTTTAGCCAGTCATGTATATATTTATATTTGTAACTATAATAAATAACGAGAAAGTTTACTTAAAGTATTTATTGTGAGAAAAACATGTATTGTTTAATAATAAATAATATGTAGAAATTATTACAAAAAAAAAAAGAATTTAATTGTTTTGAATTTTGTTTATTTCTATTTCATTTTGCTTAATACATTTTTTCATATCTTGAAGTCAAATGTTAAAATGATAATAAACTTTGAAAGATGATTGACAAGTTAGTTAGAAATTGTTTTCTTCGAGCATAAATAAAACCAAATCATGATAAAACTTTACTAAACAAAATCTAGTCATTTCTAATGTTAGTATATTTTAATAATATTTAAAGGAATCCTATAAAATTATTTCATGATATACTCATTTAAGGAAATAGTGTCACGGTAATCAGATTATAATAGACAAATTTATTTCATTCGTTTCGTATAATAAACACAGATATGAGAAGAAACGACATAGTTCACTTTCACTGTAGGACAAATTTTGATTGATCATTAATAGTTTAGCTGCTACTAAATGATAACTTCATCTATATCAACTTCTGCTACATATATTTATTTATTTATTTATTTATTAGAGAAGTATTTATTCTCGCTCGTAGATAAATGGCAATAGAATAATCAATTTTTAAATTAGTCATTGCTTAGCATGTGAAAAAGTAACTTCCATAAAAGCTAATGTCATCATATAATACGACGCAATCGCACCTTCCTTGTCAGTGCAAATTTGACACTATATATATATAAATATATGCATAGTAACATTGGATAGAACGCAAAAAATAAAAAAAACAAGGTATTCTATTTCTTTTGTGTGCGATGATAAAAAAATGCACTTAAAAATATGACGAAAGAATTTCGAAACTACACGTATTCCGATGCTGAAAGCAAATAGTCTTTGTCATTGATCAGAATACAGATTCTGAAAAGAATTAGATCTATCTCTAAACAATAGAATTTTGTTTTTAATTTTATTCCAATTATGTAAATTGAGTCATGTATTGTAGCAGTTTATATTGATAAAACAACAGAAGGAGGGCAAATATATTTGATAGCTGAGGTGTAAAATGAAATAATATAGCCAACAATGTTAGAATTGTGAACAGGTAAGATCAGGCATTTGTTCTAAGTATCTACGTAAAAATCTAGAACGTTGTGACAAAAAAAGCCTTCCATTTTCTTTTTAAGCAAAGTATGAAAATTTGTGAACCATTGAATTGTATTCCATGTAAAACTTCTCAATCAAAAGTCTTTCCATTAAACTGAAAAAATAAATGAATATATATGTACATTTATTAAAGCAAAGTTTAGTTTCAATCATAGACTATCAGAGTAAAATAACTATATACTTTGAATGCAAACAAACTAATGCTTCTACAAATGTGTTCGTCGTCTTTTTCGTTGCATTATTCGCTCGACGGAAGAAAAAATCATATGAAATAAATAAGCTTTTGTGTTTTTATATTTGCATGCACATGTAGCTACGTGTCTTCATGTATTTGTATGATGTTAAGTTCAGTAATGAAACTTCTTCATGAAAATATATCATTAAGGCAGTGTGTGTATTGTTTCTTAATGGCTCAAAACAGTCTGTGTAACTATACATACTTTTTTCAAAGGTTTATTACCATGAAATTGCATTTTTTAACGGTACTGACACGGCTGTTTTGCACGCAAACTTTTTCTGTGAGTAAAGAAGAATCTTTCCCGATGATAAACTGATGAAAGACATGTTTCTGATCCATAACGACAAAAAACGCGTCTGAACATTTTCATTGTTGATCGATTCATACAAAGAGAAAAAATTTTCTTCACTTCAACGAAATTTGTGCTGGTTCTGTGTCAAAGGTATAATAATAAAAAACTCACTCTTTTTTTCTACTCAAGATAAGTAATATGCGATTGGATTCTGCTTGAGATTGAAGAAGAGAAGCAAAAAATAATTTTAATCGTGTCTAACTACAGCATATAATACTATCGAATTTTTCTAGCTAGCATAGAAACATTAACTTGTTCTTGATATGTGTCCCGCTGAAAGAAGGATAGTGTAGTCACTTGTCTTTCTTCTTTTTCACTTACGAATAATGATAAGCAAAACAAATTATACTTGATAAAATCAGTGTTTGATATTGTGCTAAACAATAAAGGGAAACAAGAACAGATGTATATCGGTATGTGTATTAATGAAGCCTCTCCCATTCTTGTTGCCATATTCCAAAGACAATTATACTAGTGTGACAATGCGTTTGCTCTTCTTCTTCTTCTTGCTTCTCGTGTTCTTCTGTGCTGGTACTCAGGCGCTCAAAAAGAGGATATTACAAGAGGAGCATGCAGGTGAGTTCTTTCCGGATTACAAAAGATGATAGAGATTAGATCTTTCTAGGTTACTGTCCAATCCCTCACATGATATGTCATATGGTTTGCTCGCCTGGCTCGGCCGCTAAGATGTGTGCAAATGATCCGCATTGCTGCAAGAGAGACAGCTACTGTGCTTTGGACGAAAAATGCTGTCGACCCGCATGTGGATGCAACAATCGATGCATGAAAGCCCAAGAAAAGCCAGGCTGGCACAATCAGCCTTAGATAGTGTGACAGTATATTTTCCATTTTGAATGATTTGTTGCGTAACAATACATAAATGAAGTGAATTCCAATGACGGAATTTAAATTGTACCTCTCAAAATAAATATATCTTGTCGAGCAAGAACTTGCTTAAGCTTTTGGCAAAAACTTGCAAGAAAATAGGGTCTTTGTTTAAGAACGCTCACTTGAGATATATTAATACTTGTATTTTACTTGTATTTTTTCACATACAGAGTTTGTGTTTAAAAGATTATTGAACGAAAACGAAGGTTGAATGGCCTGATTTTTCCTTCTTTTGGAAGCGGTCTTGCCCAACAACATGTCGTCTTATGTTCTTTTTTTAAATAATGATAACATTTGAAGTGTGCAACTATCTTCGATGCACCATTTTAGCCCTTGAGTGACGCATGTTCTATTGTGTATATACAGTACATATAAAATAAGTGGAGAAAACGTCCAGGTACTTTAATAGATTTTATAGAATGAGTAGACATGAGAGCAAAAAAAGCAAAAAATTGTTGACTAGACTTCTATAGACGTACCTACTAAAGAAGAATTTGTTGCTATTAGGGCAATCGAACCTATAACTAATTTGGATCGATTTTATATGTTTATATAGATGAGTGCAAAAATCATATGTCAGACAAATGAACAAACAAATGATCAGTTTTCTTTTAACTTTCGTCATGATTCAAAAGACCAACTTCAATGATTTCAATCAGAAAATTGAATAAAAAGAAAAATAAATTGAAGTGTCCTCTACTTGTTGACTATGATTTCTTGACTGTTTATCGTAATTTTGACTTACTAGAAGTTGATTCGAAAGGAGGCCGGTATAGACTTGCTCAGTATCTGTGTAATAGAAAAATATGTGGTATACCACGATGAAAAATACGATAGGTTTATGTATTATCGACCATTTCTGATCGATTGGCGATATCAAAAATGCGTTTCAACATGTGTTCGACTTTCGATCGAGATAGTTGAAGTCGAACGAAAAGTTCGTAAAACATTATTCTTGTAGCTCAACTAAATCGAATATGATTATGGTTGATTGGAAGAAGCTGCCAACATTACAAAAAGCTTGAAAAAAATGATCTTTGTATCTCGTAAGATCTCAATCTATCTAGAAAATGAAGTCGGCAATATCATATATTTTATTGCACATAAGATGAAGACCAACGAGGTTATTAAACAATTCACATCTTTTGCAACATTCGCTCAGAGTAATCTGCTACGATGGTTGGCAATGTCGAGATCGAAAGAGTTCAAGGGTGGGTGTGGAGTTTGGATAGAACGTAAACCTACGTCCATACTCACACCCATACCCTTTCAAATCTTGTGCCGCTCTTTTTAATATATTCTCTATATCTTAGAATATAACTTCTGAATTTAATTTTTGGAAGCCTGTGTTTAATAGTTGTAAATTTGTAATTAGGATGTTCATCGTTCTATTCAATTATGTTCTCCATTTCTTCCAACGTAAAATGATCATCGATATCTATGTGTTGGTTTTCTTCATAGTCATCAGATTTATCGGCACTTTCTCCTTCATCAGTGGTTTCATCAAATTCATCATCGAAATCGAGAGTTTGGTAGGAATACAGTTCATCAAAGTGACTTTTTTTAAATGACTTTAAAATTTCAAATAATTTCTCTACAGCAAAAATTTCATCAGCACTTGCTGTTGAATCTTCGTCGCAAAAGTTTCTTTCAGTTAAATAAACAAAATATTTCGCGACGTTTATCAAATTTCTTTATCTTTTTGATCCAATGAATCTTACTTAGCTAATAGTTGTGGTAGAGAATAAGAGAGAACTTTCTTTTGAATTCACACTTGATTGTGATTTCATAGTACCAAACTCAAAAAAAATTTACTAGATCACAAAGTGACGCATCAATCCGCGTAATCTTTCGATATTAAATGTACAAATCATTACTCAAACGAAATACATGTCTTTTCCCCTAGTGTAGCATTAGTAAACTTTCACAAGAACTTGAATTTAATGTGAATCTAATGTGATCGATAAATTTTAAGATTGAAAAAAACTTACTCCTCCAAATCCTAACGATTGCATGAAAAATCGAATATGAATAGTTTTCATATAATGATGTTCCTATACCAAAACTGTGAAGATCTTAAAATTGAATATCTCGGTTCATAATCTCTATGGGCACATAATATTTTAAATTTGTTAGTTTGGCGATGAGAATGATAAGTTGGGTGTGGATGTGGGCAAATGTCTGCAGTACAGATGAGCATAGATGTTCTCTCATCCTCACCGTTGCCCATAAGTCCAACTTGACAAAAACTAGACTTTTGAATTCGAACTCGAATGCGACAGATCTAGATTCAGATTTGAACTTTTTTTCATCGTTATATGACACCTTCGCTGTGTATAAATAAGTCAAAGACGAAGACTTTTGCCATCTAGTGGCTACCACAAGAAATCATTAGTGCAAACATGATTATTTCTATGCACTCATTCAGCACGTGCCAAGTCTGAATTCTAATGAATTCGAATTCGATTAGATCTCGAGTCCGTCCGTTTTTATTGTTATTACTCTTCTTTGAATGTCTAGACCAACGAATCTTTCGAATCTTTTTGAATCTCGCATGTGAACGTGTTCGTTTCCGAATCCCATCGGATCAATACGACTCGAATTGGAGTCCATTCAAATTCAAATCTAATCAAATCCAAGTCTAACCGAACCCGAATCCGAATATTCAGGCTCGTTACATGTCTATTTGTTACCGTTGCATGTGATTCTCTGCCAAGTTATCAGCACGGCCATTGTTACTGCATTCTATCTTTCAAATGACTTTTTATACTACTGAGTGTGCCAAAGCACATCAATACTTTTCTGCTCAAAAATAGTAACACATCACAATGGGCTCATACCCTAGTGATTCATGAATGAATTACATTTTGTTTGTAGGATTCAAATCTGTTCTTTATTTCAAATAAAATGATGATAATCAGTAAGAAAAGACTATCTGGAATAAGTGGAAAAAATCTACTGATCATTGTTGAGCTGTCATCAAATGTCTATTTTAATTTTCGCATGATCTGATCAAAATGGGGCGATGGGTGATCGACAACTGCTTTGAAACCCAATCGTCGCATACGTTGTTCGATATCGTCATGATTATTTCCGAGTGCTCGACATCGATCTGGCATATGAAAAAAATCTTGATCATGTAGTGGATCCTTGAGATGGGGAGGTATTGGAGAGGGCGTTCGTGATCGTCGATGTTTGATGACACGAAGAAAATGTTGATGATTCTCTTGTTCAGCTGGATGACAATTTGGTGATGGTGTTGATGGTCGTCGATCTTTTTTGATGGGCCCAATGACAGGGACGGAACTTGGATTATCCAGATATTTTTTAAATTTCATCACCTCGGACTGATCTTTGTTACGATCGGCATCTTTTTCATCAATACTACTGAATTGTTTCATCATATCTTCGAAATGTTGTCGAATTAGATCCAAATTTATATGTGGTCTCGGTGGTGGTGAAAAAACCGCTTTCGGTTTAGCTTTCTCCTGCTGGTGGTATTCATTATAGAAATGAATAAAAATACTATCTTTTGTTGCTATTGTTTGATTTGTATAATTGGGACATTTTTCTTTGATATGTCGATCCACTGCTTGTCGATACTTATGAAGAGTATGTTCCAATTTGATGGCAGTTGGTCGGCGAGTCGATTCATCCAGAATACATTTAAGAATCAAATCGATGAAAATCGGACTTTGTTCGATTAATTGAACATGTTTAGTCGATTGATTAAATCGATGAATTTTCTCTGTAAATAGTTCATTCAATGTCAACCCATAGGTGAACACATCCAGCGATTGATCATATTGACCATCGCCGCTAGAATAAACAAAGTAGCAGCAATCGAAATGTTTGTCAAAGTAAATCAAGTTTTCTTTTATCTCTTACTGACCGATGAAATTCTGGTGGCATGAAAGGCAAACAACCGATCAGTGTGTGACGTTCATCTGGATTGAATATATGTGCAATGCCCATATCACCGATCTTTGCTGTAAAATTACTCGATACAAGAATATTATCGGGACGAATATCCCGATGAATCATCGTATGTGCATGTAATTTACGCATGCCACTGGCAATATGACAGGCCATGGAAAATTTACGTCGAAGTGAGATTTTCTCATCTCGATTATGAATTACATTGGCCAAACTACCACGATGCATAAGTTCTGTAATCAAGTAACATTCTTTTACCCCATTGTCTAGCATTCGATCGCCATAACCGAATGTTTTAAGGATAAATGCACCGGATAATTCGACATAGGCAGCTAATTCTTTGCGAAAACTCTCTTCTAAGTGACGTCGTTGTGGTGTCACTCGAATCACTTTACAAGCTACTTGACGATTTTTTGATAACCATTTTGCTTTACAAACTTGACCTACATGAATGAGAATATTCGATAGAAAACACTAAGGATAGAAAACACAGATCAACATACCAAATGCTCCTTGGCCAAGTACATTTCCCTTGCGAATGTCGCTGATATCGATTTTTGTCAGACTTTGATTGCTGGTTGCTACCAATGGATGATCGTTCTGATGCTGTTTGTTGATCACTCCTTGTCTCATACATTGAGAACATAGATTATAGTTGTGACAAGTATCACATTTGAATCGAACGCCCACAATTGATTTGCGACAACCATTACATGTGAGATCATGATGTTTACCAGCTAGAAGTTCGTGAATTTTTGTCAGAGTTATCTCTTTAGAATGACGGATCGGTTGACCGAACAATTCATTGGGAATTTTTAGATGCGCCATTGCATGACTATTGAGATGTTCTTTCGTTTGACGTCGTTCTTCAAAACAATTACCGCATAGATCATAGTCAATACACTGCAAACATCTGTATCGATCACTGTAGATTTTCGCCGAATTGCATCCATCACATGTCACATTATGCATATTGTCTGATAAGCTATCATCAGTCTCTTCGTTGTTATTGTATGCATTCGCCATACTGAAGTTTTATTTGTCAACTTTATTCTATGTCTAGAATTAGAAATCGATTCGTTCGTGATATTCAATCAATTCGAGTTTAAGAAGAACAGAAAGATTGCTATTCAATTTAATCGATAGTTTTTCATCAGATTAGACAGAATATCATGATCATATGTTTATGATCAGCAACAGCTATCAGCCTCGAATTCGTTTCTTTTTTGCCTCTGCCGAAGGTCATACTACATTTGCGTCATTGCATGAGCAAACAACAGAATGATGAAAAGAGAAAGTTGATATCTTGAAGACAAATGTAATTATATGGTTATACTAATCAACATTCACACTACTGATAAAACAGAACGATCTTCAAGTAGACACTGATGAAAAGTTAACGTGGATGCCATTGAAGCTGACGAAGGCTGAATTTTAAGGAATTACAAAAGTCTTTCAAGAATCATACTAACTCAATACAACTCTACTGTCAAATATGAAAAGTCAATGTAATAGACATTGTCTGCAGTATCAATCTTTGATTCAACAAACTCAACAGTTTTCAATTTTATAAGTCGCAATAAACAGTTGTCGTAACCTTTTCTTAACAGCTAATGATTCATCATTCTGAATCTTTTGTGAGTCAATGAAGAAATCGACGTCTTACTAACGAAAAATAAAGAACAAGTGTTAAAAGGAGAATGAATATAGGTCTTACGGCATTTTATTTTGAAGAACCGAAATCTTCATTCGATGCAAATCTACCTAAATTACCCGAGAAAGGACAAGGACATTTTGAGAAATAGTTATGCTCAATATTGACTTTAAAGAAATCCTTATAGTCAATTCATAATGAGAAGTTCTCTCCTAAACGCAAAAAGAATAATTTCTAACTATGTAAGAGGAAGCAAGCATCGATTTATTTGAGGTAAGAGAAACAGTATGTGGATGGAGTGGGGTGCGAGCAATTGATGTTTTGCTTCTGTTGATTTAGCACTCACCTGACTGCTTCTTACGGATGAATCATTGATAAATTGAAATTTTGAATGACATTATTGTTGGAATGAAAAATAACTTAAAAAAAAGAAAATCAAACGTATATAAATAGATGATGAATGACGCGTGAAGCCCGATAAAAGATCATGTGCAAATAGAGTGAGTGATGGTATGACGTTCACGATTATTCATATTCTGTGTGACACCAATACATATCTGAATTGTGTCAATGCATTTCAAGAGGCATCAATTAATATTACATCTCATCTAACTGTTAAAGAATTTCTCAAAAATAGAATGAAACTCAGTTTAAAGTGGGATGTGGGTGTGGATGCGGGTGTGAGTATGGATGTGAATATGAAGGTGTGTGGGTGTGGATGTGGATGTGAGTATGAGGGTGTGTGGGTGTGGATGTGAGTGTAGGTGTCGATTTTCTCTCTATCCACACCCACACTCTATAAAAAAACAGTCTTGTGTAAATTGTAGAACTTTTCACGCTGTATCTTGTCGTATATTTTGTTTTTCTAATGCAACATATTAAGTGATTGAAAATTAAAATGCAAAACGTGGCTATTTAACTCGTCCCACCCGTTATATTCAGACTAATTATCGAATAAAAAAACCTAAATGTTAATCAAATATCGAAGAAACTCTTTGCTATTAAATATTTACTTTATTTTTTTATTTATTTTCTCAACTATTAATCATTATTCTTCTCATAGACATTTCAAAAAATTTTAATTGATTAAAAATTCTGTTCAATTATATTGGAAATAAGAACAATTTCCAAAACTCTCTGATTAGAATTAAAATATATATTTATAAAAATCTTTTTACCTGTCAATATTAATCATGGAGTCAACAAATTTATTTGTTTTATTTCCCACTCTTTTCAATAATTAAGGTGTGGGCGTAGATGTGGGTGTGGGTATGGGTTGGGTGTGGGTGTGAGTGTGGGTGTGAGTATGAGTGTGGGTGGGGCGTGGGGTGTGGGGTGTGTGGTGTGGGCGGGGTGTGAGTGTGGGTGTAGGTATGAGTGTGGGTGGGGCGTGGGGTGTGGGTGTGGGCGGGGTGTGGAATGTGGGTGTGGTTGTGGGTCTAGGTGTGCGTGTGCATGTGGATGTAGGTTTTGGTGATCGAAACAGAATAACCTGCAAGCACATTCACACTCACACTCACACCCACACCCGACATCCCACACCCTCCACCTTTCTAAAGCTTAGAAGTGTTAATTTTTTTTTATTTGAAAGATCTTATCTTTCTCTACTAAAAGCATGAACTCGATAAGTTTGACTTCACTCTTCGATAAAATGACTAATTATGAGAGAGAAGATACACGAAAACGTATTGTAAATTTTTATAACGATGTTACGGATGGCAATCTTCAAACAAATTTCAAGTTCTTTTTTGGGACCAAGGTGTGAAAAGCAATGCCATATGTTCTACAATGCAACGATATATGAAATACAAAACGAGAAAAAATTTGTCTCGAAGTGGCAGATTAGTCAAATGAAGCAATAGAGAACATCTGACAAAAGAAATAATGGAATGAAGATTTTAACTGTTATGTACTTATGGATGCTAGTAACTTGTTTCTTCTTGGATTTTCGAAAAATTTTGATTTTAAATACATTTTAACAGCATTTTGAACGTATTCCATAGTGGAGTCCTATACTGTTAAATTTATATATGAATCTAATGTTAGCTAAAGTCTAACTGTCCGAAAGAGGAGTCAAAGTGTGGTTGAATATATTAGAATTCGATGAAATCGAACAGAAACTAAGGTATTTTCTGAAAGAAAATTAACCACAATCATCTAGAGGAGAGCAGGAATTGTCAAAATCAGATTGAAGATGAGGTGACTATAAAAACCAAATCTAGATCGGGCTTTATTTATGAATGCCCTCCATGTATGTTCATTTGTGTCAGATTCAGCAAAATGATTATCAATCAAAAGATTTTATTTTTATCAAAAATTATTTTGAGTCAAATAAATGACTAACTTTAGCTGATTCAAACATAATGCGTGTGGGTGTGATTAGAAGACTCACACCCAGACCCACTCCCGCAAATATGCATGGGATTTTTTTCGGTTATCATTTATAAACAGAGAACAAACATTTTCAATGTAGATAATATCACTTAAATTGGAAAGAAAATGTGTGATTCTTATCAACTTTATATAATCTCTTTATTTACCACTCTTTCCTAAGTCAAGATGATAAGAAATTTCATTCAACTTGATATATTAACGGCGGATCGGCTATTCTCTAGTCTTTTATTCGCTTCGACGAGAGAAATAATTAACAACACATACATCTAAAAGTCAGAAATACAAGTCATTCACAAATAGTCGAAGCCAGCAAGTACTATTCGATCCATCTTCTATCATGGCACTCCCCCTTCCTTTCCGGGATTTCTGGAGAATGGTTGAGAACGATGATTTGAAAGTTGTAGAGAAGAGATCCTAACTTATAGAGCAAAAGTTGTGCTACTCTCAAGCAAGTTTCATGCTTCCATCAGAGTAATATCAAAGTTGCAAGCTGTCAAAATGATCCCATTTTTGTGCCCTACCTTTGTTAGAAGACATACCCCAAGAGAGCTTCACTAATATGTGGAAATAGTAACGAAAAAGCCCTACTAGACCGAACCTGCTGGCAAAGTTGAAACCTATACTGACGAAATACTGGCGAATATTAATGAAACTACCGATCAATCCAGCAGATCTCACACCGATAGAATACCGTTAAGTTACCTGCTATTTACATGGACAAATGCTATTATTTTTGAGTAAATTGTCAGAAGTAGAAGCCAATCAGATGTTCTCGAGCGAACTTTTACCTATTTTAATCATAGAAGCTTGGATAAACAGAAAGATTGAAAATTCTCATACATTTGAAAATGACTTTGCTGTCTCAGTTGCAGCTGTATACGGATGAAAGAACGATCTGTAATGGCTCAATACAATGTTTTTATATCGAGCTGAACCGGCACCCATGATGATGGTTACAATCATCATAAACATTTGAAGACAACTAACTCAGATCATAAAGCTATGACATGCCGTTTTGATAGTGGCCATACAGTGTCGTGTCCTAGACGACCAAACATTTAAAGTATAGAGTCATTTGTAACAGTTTAGGAACGATGATATATGTCTATAATAGGTTCACTATTCAAGCTGTAAATGACGGTTCTTTACGAGAGTTTATGGTCGTGATTATTTGATCCGACGATACCAGCGAACCCGATGCTGATATGCGGGTCCGGCTCTAATCTGGCTCAAAGATTTTCCCCAAGTGTCTAGTGCAATATCTGATGACTCTTCATTTTTTCAAATCTCTCAGTCTATATTTATTCTCTGTTTGACTGCCGAATCTTCTTGAAAAGTAAGTATTGCCTCCAGTTTCCCTTTGCACGAATCATCATAGGGTGTGGGTGAGAATTGATGCCCTTGAAGAAAGGATCCATAGCCACTTCCTTAACCGACATTCACTACATCAGAACGCATAGTCATAACCAGAATGGCATGTACACCAACACATACCCACACGCCACATCCACACTCATCGCCACACACCTCACATCCCGACACCCACACTGGACACACACGTTCACCCACACCCTAGGTTTGTTTAATACTCTGCTCAGCGCATCATCGTGACTGTCCAAGCAAGAGTTACCAATAGAGATCGAGTTGTAGAGAAAGAGAATTCCGACACGGTCGCTCTATTCTTCCATGTTAGTTCATAATTGTCTTTCACAGAATCTAGAGAAAAATACTTGAAATCCGATGTAAAAACAACTGTAGACTCTTTTTGACCAATGGCTCGAATAGCGATGTGCAATCGTGAACACTGACTTTTTACATTGACTAGATACATAGAAGAATTTATGCATCAACAATTTGATTGTTCAAAAATTCACCCCATTGGTGAAGATACGATCCCGGTTCGAATATATTAGATGTGCTCGATGCATGCCAATGATACGTAAACGCTCCGTCCAATACGGTTCGTCCTCGACGGCTGATTTCACTTCGTTGTTGCAGTGGATCTTTAAAAGCTATTACAGAGCCACTACTCAGTTTCCACTCTTGTCGACTTGATTGATCTCCTCCGTCGACAGCGAACCATATTGGATCGAAAAAAGCACTTGGTAAACGATAAAAATTGACTGGCAATGAATGCTTCTGATGTAAGGATGATGGGAAGAATTCGTACGACGATTTGGTCTGACGAGCACGATTGATAATAGTGGAACTGATATGCGATTTAGGAAAGAGACGAAGAACTGCTGTATTAAATGCCTCTAATATGGACCAGCGATAGGCACATTCGTACGGAAAAAATGGTTGCAAATCTCGAAGTAACAAAGTATCGACATCAATATATATACCGCCTAATTCATATAAGACAATGAAGCGCATAACGTCGCTGAATAAAGCACGATTTGGTATGAACCATCTCCAAGGTAATCTAGTCCAATGAGAACCGACCTAAGAGAAAAAAAATAATGAAATAGATGTTGAGCAGTGAAAATAAAGTGTTATCTGGGATTGAAAATGACGTGCAATTAAACCAGCTCGTTTTTCAGTCGATATCGGATCAGTGTTTTATTCAAGCTTTTTTCCTTTGTGCTGACTATCCAAGACTTCGGCATAACCACCGTATTGTCTCGAAAGGCTTCATAATGTATTAGATGTGACAGTTGCTACCAATTTCGAGAGGACGCACCACAGGATAAAGCAGAGCTGACGATGATTACTCGTGATTTTGCTGTGTCGTTTCTGGTGCTTGATTGTGATTATTCATTTTGGATTATATCGAAAAGAACAAAAATTTTGTATTGTAATAGAATGTACTTTTCAACTTTTGGATTTTCATCAGTTTTAAACTCGTAAAATTCGACAATCAAATAAGTCGTTTCTTCTTTGATTTATTCTTTAACTTCTTGTTGTATACATGATGAGAAAAATAAAGTATTCTAAGCTCTAAAGAAATAAATCTGCCCAGTTCGAAAGTGAACCATCGGATTCTGTCAAATTTATCTCAATCCGATGAAGTCCGATGATTGAATCTGGTAGAATTTAGATTGTGGGAATCCGATTAGATCTCAATTGATTCCTATAATTTCCGATGCATTCCGAATACTGAATTCCAATGAAATTCGACGAATGGATCCAATAGGACCTAAGACGAAGCTAAGCTATTGGATCCTGCCGGATGGTCTTAATGTCGACAGGATCCTATCGAAAGTAACCGAGAATCCCGCAACCCGGAATCTGACATGAAATCCGACTGGATCCGAGTAGGTTCTGACTGGATCCTATCGGTATTCGTCAGTTTCTGATAAAATCCGGATCGGATTCTGGGTCGCAGAAATCTTTGACCTGGGGAATCATTTGTCAGAATCCAGTCAGTTCCATCAAGTTCCGAGAAGTTAGTCGTCAGGTTGCAGTGAAAAATATTTTCTGTATATAAATTTATTTGTAATTGAATGCTTTTCAGACTCTAACGAAAAAAATGAGGTCAGACATGCTAATGAATGAGCAGAGTGAAAGAATATTATTACAAAATGATTACCACAACACCATTTTCCAAATAAAATTGGATGATTTTTCATACTTAATATTTATCTCACTACTGCAATAAGAATGAAAACACCAAATCGATTAGAGTGTTGCACGAGATTATTATTATAGACATTTAACTGAGTGCATAACTTGAGCGCTCAATTAGTAATGAATAAATAAATAGGCATCAAATACTTTCGATATGAGTAATGTACACGAGCAAGAGTTATTTAGACAAAAAGAATTTCTCACATCATAATATTTTGATTGTATCAATGTATAGAATAATGATCAGTAGTCTCTTTTCATTATGGTATGCTCCTGTTATTTGTACTCGTGTGCTTCGTCTAAGGCAGCAAATTTATTTGGCAACAGTTATTCTCTATCACTTATTAATTACATGGGAAGCTTCTTTTCTTTATTCTTTTTCTTTTCGACTGAAGGTTGATGTTCTCTCATGTTACTTACAGAGTGGGACAAAAGTTTAGGTACTTGCTAAAAAAATGTCTTCTTCTCTTTTATTACAGATCTGAAAAAGCTCTAAATACGACATAAAATATTTTGCAATCACATGAAAAATATCCTAAATTTTTAAAACTCTATCACTATGGCTAGGGAATATATATAGCTGGTACTATAGAGAAGCTCTTTTTGTGTGATTCAATAAAACTTCTTTTTTTATAAGGAAATATCTACAACAGTAAGTTTTTACCATAAATCCAACATTAAACAATACAGTAATTTATATTTTCATCTTATTATAGCCATTTTCTATTGGCTGAAGGACCTTCACTCTTAATAACACACTATAATCTTTCATAGTTTCAAACTCATCCAACTTCAGCACCATTTCAAATTGAGTGTCTTCCACATCATAACAATTGTTTCTTTTCAACACGCTTATATTTTTAATTTAAATTTTTTCTCATTCCTCAAAAACAAAAAGTATTCAAAGTAAAATTGGAAAATGCGAAAATGTTAGAAAAACTTCATTGAAATGAAAGACCAATGATCAGTAATAATCATCCTTTTACACACAGCCAATTAGAGATGAACACCTTTCAACAAGTATACTACAGGTATGTAATTCACCTTGTGGCATAATTAATTCAACTATACTCTTCCACTATTTCCTCATTTCATTTTCTTCCTTTCCCACCTTTTTTCATGGTTTCATGCGAGTCTTCAGTACTATTTATTTTTCGGTCATGTGAAAAGAATCTTCTCTATAGTATGAACTATATGCCTTTCCTTAAGGTAATGCAAGGCTTATGAGTATCTGAGGTACTATTCATCTAGCTGCAAAAGATTTTATATCCTGCTTAGAACATTCAAGAGTTTATAATAAGAGAGAAAAAAAAGAATTTGTAGCAAATGCCAAAACTTTTACCTGAATCCATAGATGCACGGAACTAAGGTTATAACGGCTGGACTGTCGATTGAAAGCTATAGTGATAAGAATATAATTATTAGGATATAGGCATAATGGTATAGATATAAGAGTACAGCTGTAAGGGTGTAGGTGTAAGGATATAGGTATAAGGGTATAGAAATAAGAATATAGGTATAAGGGTATAGAAATAAGAATATAGGTATAAGGGTGTAAGCATAAGGATATAGGTGTAAAGATCTAGGTATAAGGGTATAGGTATAACGGTATAGGAATAGGGTTGTAGGCGTAAGGGTATAGGCGTAGGGGTATAGGTGTAAGGGTATAGTTTACGCATTATTAATATCTTTGCACTATACTTAATAAGTATATCTGAATTTCTCTCACGTTTGTTTGCTCAATAAGGTGATAGGAACGGGAGACAATGGATTTTTTATCATTTGTTTGAAAAATCTTAACACTCATTGTATAATTAACAGATGGTAGTGAATCATAAAGAGAATAACTACTGAAGCCTAATGATTAAAATCCGATCGAATTCAAGAAGATTCGATGGTCGGATTTCTCGACCTAGGTGTTCATGGTAGAAAAATATATTCTCAACACAGCGGAATTTTTCTCGAAAGAACTCTTCTAAATTGTTTTTTAAACTTGAGTTGAACATGTATGAGACAATGAAAATCTTACATAGATGCCAACTTCACGTAATTTGTCGGCAATAGACATGACTGTTCGAAACTCTACATAAGGTGCATATAATTGATTATATGCTTGATTGATTTGAAG
>CAJNOL010002072.1:0-47526 GCA_905250125.1 Rotaria sordida | reverse complement strand
AATATCCGGAAAAGAAAATAATCATTCACTACTTATAGAAGATAAAAATTCAAAATCTATTTATATTGTTTTTTTGAGTACGAAATGTATTTAGAGTTGAAATAAAATTTCTATGAAATCAATTTCGATCATTTCAATATTTGATTGTGTTACCATTTGAAGTAATACTTATTTTCAAGCATCTTTGTTTTTCCCATGTCATCGATAGCGGTTAAATAGCGGCGTGATCTCGCCGCTATTGCGATCGCATAGTGACTCCTTTTTAGCGCCCGCTATGTCCGCAATAGCGCGATATAAACTAATTTTACGCACTATAGCGTCATACTTTCGCATATTCCGGTATTTCACTGCACTGTATTCTTAGTAGACCTTAGCTACATTTAAAAGTTTACTCATAAATCAGTTCAACAAATATTTTTATTTTCGAACTTTCATTTAATCACACAAGAAATCACTGTTAAAAAACCACTAATATAAATTTTATGTGATGTTTAACACAAAAATATAACCAATACAAAAAAAAACAAAGTTTTACAAAAAAAAAGAAGAAATTTCCTATACAAAAAAAATGTTAACGTAGAATACATAAAAGAGCTAGTTGGCAGTCTACAAAGATTTTATTTTTCTACTATCATTCATCTGTTGCTGGGATCGTCCGTAAATCAGCGCATAGATGGACGTCTGATGATGTGAAAATCTAAATACATGGACAAAAATAATTTAAAAAATGAATTCTGCACTTACTAGAATTGATAAAAGATTTTTACCATCAGCATCATTGATGCCTATAAGTATTTTAATGAAAATTACATCTAAAACAAAGGAGAATGAAAAAGTAGAACAATAGAAATTATGAATTACTGTAATACACTTGATTTTACTAAGAGAATCTGAGAAAATATCTACCATCGGAAATTTTCAGAAACAATTTATCTTTCATTTGGATTAGTGAAGCAAAATTTTTTTTTTCATTTATGAGCGCAGTTGTATAAGCAGTCGTCCGCAATGGTGTCATGATAATAAATGACCGTTACACTACATTTCTTGCAGGCCCTCTTCTTTGACAATCGTTGACCTCTGACGTCTAAATTTCTCTATATTTATTTCTATTCTTATGCGATCATCTGCTTTGTCGGAAAAAGCTGAACAATTATATAAATGCAGACAAAGATTAGAATTGAAGATGACTATTGGTTAAAGAAACATAATTGTCATAAACGGAGACGATGCTACTTATCATTATATAATGGTAAATGTTGATAGAATAGTTAGAAAAATAAACTTAGCACGCTAATAATATTGTATCAGTGTATGGTATGATTGTTGTTTGAACGTGTCGAATAATATGGTGCTTAAAAATTCGTAAAACTCGATTTCATAATATTTTAATTGATAAATACTGTTTATTTTTTTCAAATTTTGTCGCAACATTTTACTTGTCAACCAAAACAATACTCATTGAATAAATGTCGTTTTTGCGATATATAGTTTTCAATCAATAGTAGCATCAACTGAAATAATGTATGACTAACAAAGCACATGATTAGTATCACTCACTTTGGACGGCATTGCATGGAGATTTTATTATTACTGATATAGTAATCGATTATCAGTCTGATTATTAGAGTTTCTACGAAACAACGAGCATAAAAGCGATCAGTTCATGCAAGGACGGAATTTTTGACCGCTGAAGACTGCGTCAGTTGTCGAGTATATTTCAAAGTTAAATGTGCAAGATCACAAGAATTATACCGTACAGCAAAAGTTCAACTGTTCATAATAATAAGTATACTATTTGGTATAAAAGCGTAGCGCGATTATAATAGCGTCGTTTTTTGCCGTTATCGTGGCGCAATGAACGCTATATGATATTGCGATAAATACCGTCATCATTCTGCTTAATAACGCTGGTTTTTGCCGTTTTGACGATATAGGGGCGTTATTGAATAAAAGAAGACGACATGGGTTATTTTCGAACTGTAATCCAGCAAAAGTTCTTTTTGTTCATAAGTAACTAAATTTTTTCTTTGATTTCTCTCTGCTATTCATTTAACAAATTCGAGGTGATGTGGCCCACCGATGGGCCACACTATAGTTTAAAAAGAAACTGTGTAGAAAAGCACTGTCTTTTGCTTTTTTTTCTTAGGCAGGAGGTTAAACGAAACGTGTCATTTACTCTGCCTCCAGTATTTTTTGAGTTCTTTATTCCATAACATGATGCTTCTTGTTACAACATTCAAGAAAAAAAATTTATCACAGTCAAAATAGAAAGTTTTTACTTTTTTGCTGCCGCATAGCTCAGTTCGCTTGATTATTGTTCCCTTCCTCTTTCATAGCAGTCAGTGCAACGTTTGCGGGTATTGCGCGCAGATCCTTCTATTTCTTCAAGCTTGTGATCAGCGAGTTTGGGCTTCATTTGCCTTGTTGTCTGTTGTCTCGAACCAGGTTTCAGATTTTCGGATGATGCACCAAGCAGTAAAGATCGCACGAAACTGTAGGATGGTTGTGTTGCCTGTTGCATACTTTTCCTTGTATATCAAATAGCTGTTCACTATTAATATTTCAAATATCAATTCAAACGCCACCATTTGATACCATTTTATGGATCGTCTCCGACATGTGTAGTACACCGATAGATAAGCCAACAAATCTGTACTTTGTCTTCCTTTATTGTAATCATGTACAACTTGTGGATTCATGATGCGCTCGTTAGATAGTGTAGTTTTTCTGATGTCCAGCAGAGCTTTTGTAAGGGATGGCTTGGTAGACATCATCAGAACCTCTCTTTTATCTTTGCACTCGATCAACTTGACACCATCGCTGTTGTGGAGTCCATAATCTCACCTCTCTTGAGTTTTCTCTGAACAATTGCTTTTCTGGATTCAACACGATTTATTAGAAGTTTAGTCTTCGTGAGAACGAGTATCTCGATTGATTCTTGTACGAAAACAGAATCGCCTCGAATATGTTAAACTAAATAAATCAAAATATATCGAACAGCAATAATAACTTGTTCAACTCTATAATCCTTAACTCAATCGAATTCAGTTTTGTTTAATTCTTACTTGTAATGATTGTCTTTCATCAATCTCGTTTCGAACATACGATTGTTCGCAATATTTTATTAAAATTTTTCGAAAATTATTTTTATCACAAAAACGAGCATGATTGTAAAAATAAAAAACAAACAGGATGTAACTACAGCACAAGTGTTTATATTTTTGATCGATAGGAACCGATGATTGAATTATCACGTAATAATAATATCATAATTTTGAATTGATGTCATTGTTAAAAAAGAAAAATTCTGGTTGTCTTAGACTACTGGAAGTTAATGAACTATTCTTCAAGGAACATTATTTTGTCATGGAAGTACAGAGAAATTTTCAAGTTCCAATAGGAGAAAAGTTCACTTATCAAAACTAATTGATTTCTGTGTATTGTACATAGGCTATTCTAATTAGGAACATTTTTGGCTTACTTTTCTTATTAGAAACATTACCTGTATTTACTGTCTTAGTAGTGATCGAGTTGCCATCTCTGGAATACAATAAAGTGAAAAGCATGCTGGGACCTAACATGGCTTTTGTTCGATTGTATCATCCTACTCTCAAAACATAACATAAGGGTAGACTTCACTATGTAGACATAGGAGAGCATGGATCGTTGTTCTTCGGGGAGCGTTACACGTTTCTACGCCGTGTCGCAGATATAAACGGTTGGCTATGCGGACAAATGGTTTTTTAAAATTCTCTATAAGTCTTCATTCACACATATCTTCACATAATGAAGATTATTTTCTAATAAAATATATTCCATCATTTACTCATTGACAAACATATTCTTCGATAAAAATATTCACATATTTCAAACTTTTATAAATAAAACATATATGTAACTAATAAGAACAAATCTTTTATTGTTAGAAATAAATCTTTTTCTGTGCTAGAATATGAAATACAACTATGGTGAATTATTAGTCATAATAATCTTTATGAAAAATTGACTTTTTTATTATCGCCTTCAAGTGTTGATGCATTACCAAGTGCAGCTTTCACATAACCAACAGCACGAGTTATCATTGATGATGCTGCATCCCAATATTCAGCTCCTTCTATAGTTACTTTTAGTAAACCTAAATTAGGATCATCAAGTTCCTTTGGAAACCTATAATAAAAAAAAAAAGATAATAAATTTTCTAATATAATATTTTTAATTTACCAAGCTTTTAAATATGGATTCCATAATTCTTTAGCTTTAGCTTTATCTTGAACAACTTCAGCACGACCCCTTATACTGACAAATGCTACATTATTTGGATTACTAAATGATACATTAACTTGTGAATGATTTTTTATTTCAGATACTTTTGGTGAATCTTGTCGTGTAAAAAACCTTTAAAAAAAAATTATAAACAAAGTTTAGTTTTTAATATTCTTTGATAAATTCTATTTAACTAACCATAATTCATTTTTTGAATCACTATCACAATGTTTATATGCCATTGGACGTGATCGAAGACTACCATCTTCATATGTTGTTGTCAACATTGCAAATTGTATGTCTTTTATTAAATTTAAGACATGTTCCTAATTATAAAACATAATAATCTGATGAATCCAAAAAAAGCTATGAGTGAAGATCAGAATTTTGTACTCTTTTCGAATGTAAACTTAGAAATTTTATTCAAGAGTAGTGCAATAATCTTAGAAAAGTCCAAAAAATTAGTTTGGATAGAAATATTTTCATTATTGCGATTTGAAACTAAAATTTACCATCTTTATTTCTATATATATATATATATATATGCTTATAACGTCACTTGGATAAAAGCTACAACTTAGTTCAATATCATATGTTATAGATGAATGTCCGCTTTACAAAATGACAAACTGTGACAATTTTTAGTATATTCGAAAAGGAACGTATAGTACTAACAAAAACTTGTTGGCTCATTATTTTCAGATCTTTCAAAAAATTTCTCACTACTCTCAAGTACACATAGACATAATATTTCTAGGTAAATATTCAAATTCTGTTTGTGATCTATGCTGAAACACTTTCAAAGAGAAAATTTTGTAAGTTCACATTCGAAAAGAGCACAAATTCATAGCTTTTTGACTCGTTAGAAATATGTTAAAAGTGAACAAAGATTTTGTTTAAAAATTTGTCGATCATCTATTAGTATAATAAAATAAGAATGATTTAACATACTTGATCTTTAGTTTGAGTTGAATCGGATGACGACATGTTAAAAACGCTTTTATGATACGTTAATGATAAACTGAATACAAGTTGAATGTATATATACGTATATATATATGGAGATCAATGAGGACAAGGTTATTTCTTTCACAAGAGAGAAATGTCGGGTATATTGTACTGCTTATGTAACGCTTTATAAACCAATGAAAAAGATAATAATAGAAGAACGAGAAGAAACAAACAGAAACGATTAAATGAAAAGGTCTTTCAGTACAATTTTCTTTTCTCTTTCAGTTCTATACAACGTTTCTAAATATAATAAATGCAAAAAAAAAAATTATTTTTACCAACATTAAAAATATTCTTTTTAATAGAATTTATACAAATCAAAGTCTATTTTGCATCATTAAGATTTACTTTTTAAAATAAATAATTATTTAAGATAAACAATATTTTTTGAAATAAAAATTTCAACTTGATAAATTTATTTCAAGTTCACTATTACTGTTCATTTTGTATTTTGTCATATTTATTCCTTGAAGAAATTGAATTTCGATAACGCTACATAAAAGAATCATTCAAATAGTATGACTTTTTTAGAATCTTTTAAAGATCAATTATTTATGAATATAGATTGATCAGAATGCAGCAAATATCGATAATCAACGATGTTGAGTAACTGAAAAATAATTGTTTAATCTTGAGAGCTAGACTAATTCATTTATTAAAATACTACCAAAGCTAGAACATTGTAATAGAATTTACACTACAAGTTTAAATCAAATTGCAACAAATATAAACATTATTTCAATTAAGATTTTTTTCAAAGATTATCTTACAAAAAATAGGGTTTTATACATTCGAAACAAACGACTTGCATTATGAAACTGTTGAAGGTACAATACATTGAAAGTGTCGCTATCTTCTATGAGTTGTACTTAGTTCCGATTTCGATGTATCTGTTAGCATAATAATAAGATGCATACTAAAAAAAATTTTTAAATCAGAAAAACTTTTTAGTTTCGTTATACCTTCATAATTTTTACATAGGATGTGTTTGCATAGCAGAACACTCTGAAAATCTACACTCACACCCACCATTTCATAGAAAACACGAGATTGGAGATTCTTATGGAAAAAAGACCTGAAAATGTCGGTGGAAATTTCTGAATTGATTGAAGTTGAATTATAGGACAATGTTTCGATCAGATATTGATCAACTTTTTTTTCTAAGATAGTCATGTATCTTCCTACATTTGGAGTATCAACAAGCAAAACTTATTTCTTTATTTCCTGTAATGTATCTGTTGTTTTATGAAACCAATGTATTAATTGATAACATATATGTATAATGAGTATGCATTCGGTGTTGAACACACATCGAATGTCTGTAACTTACTCTCTAGCAGAGAAAAAGTCGAACATATTCGAATGGTACGATAAATATTTGACAAATGAATGAGAAGGTGAACGCGTAAGGAACAAGAGAGAAATTTTTTCGAATTTCAGACATTCTTTTAAGAATACTTGAGAAATCTAGAGAATTCTTCGCAAGCTTAGGAACTTTGATAGAATCTGAGAGTCTTAAACCTCTTAGATGTGTTACTATTGCACGAAAATTGATAGAACATTTGTAATAATATTTTTCATGACTGTCTTCATCACTAAATATCAGGCATCGAAATTGGACCAACTTTTGATGACTCGGTTCAGTTTGTATCATGTCAAGAATTGTTCATATTTGCTGGATGGAACTCAGAGTGGTACTATTAAATGTTGATTTCTACACAATAGAACTTCGCTATCACTGTTGTCATTTATTAGAACAAAGTAAAAACTTTATCATCATAGTGATCACGAACTGAATTACTTTTGGAACCGAAAGAACAAAATACGTTTGTGAGTACTTCAACTCTTTGAAGATTATCATCTATTAACAAAAAACTTTCATGAATAAAATGTCAGCTGAATAATTTCAAAGAGTCAGATCGGCTACTATTTCCAGTTACACTGCTAATTTTAGTATACAGTCGAACACTGTTTTACTTCAGTAATACTCAGTCGAAAGTGCACTCGGCCTCGTGTGTGTGGAGCAGGAATACTACCGAACTGAATAAATGTTCAGTTTTGACTTATTAGCTAAATGAAACACTCATATAAGATCCAGCAATGAATATTCCAAATGCATTCTTCATTCATTTTTTGGTTTTGACATGACTGTTTGGTAGAAAAAAGTCGTGCTCCTACGACCTACGCAAAGCTGATATCTCTATTTCACTTCGTTCATGATTTAGAAAGATTTTTCTGAGATCCATGATTTCAGCGACTTGATCTGCAATCATCTAGAAATTTCTGTAGACAGAGAGTAATTTACCACGGTGAGTCTAGTGATAATGTTTATTTTTGGTTTCAAAACTATTCGAAACCAGTATTTCGAAATTTATGAAATATAGGCTGCTTTGTTTTTTTTATGAGTTTTACTAATAAATTTTTATTTAAAACAAACAAACAAACAAAAAAATATTCTATTAAAAAAATTAATGTTTCGCTGGTAAAACATTTTTTTCAAAATAACCAGGATTTATAATATTTCCTGCTGGATAATAATTTGCAACTATATAAACTTCTCGTTCATCAGCTGATAGAGCAAATCCAACACCCATTCTTTCTGTTGATTTCCATATCATTTGTGTAAAATGTCCTGTATCTTCAGAATAATATGGACGTTTAAAATCATATAATTCAATTTCATCATACCAATGTTTTGTTGCTTCTTTTGCACTAACTGGAACTTTACCATGAGAAATCCATTGCATATAAAGATTTTCTCCCAAAGATTCATTTCCGAATCTATTTCCACTATGTTCAAATTTTGATGTTGCTGCTAAATGTTCAGCATATTTTTGTGCTATATAATTTAATCGTTGACTAATTGTTAATGGTGATGCTGAATGACGTGCACGATAATAATTATGTAATTGTAACACATCAGAAACAAATTTTGAATACATTATTTTTAGTGATTCGAAATGATCTTTAAACCAAAAAAAAAACGAATAATATTTTTATTAAATGAAAAGTAGACATGAAACATACGATGTTCATGTACTCGAGCACGTTTTTGTGCTATATCAGCATGAAGTTTTGATGGACGTTCATATCGATGTCGAGCTTTACGAACAACTTTTTTATCATTTTTATGATCTTGTGATGGTAAACGATCAACTAATTTAGCTAATATTTTATCCCTAAAAATAAAAAGATTTTTAACCTTGGAAATAAATGTGAAATTAATATTTACATTTAGTATTATCGATCAAAACAAGCGTAAAAATATTTTATTCGTTTTTTTTCTTCTGTACACTATCAAACACCTTTACTGTCTGGTGTTTATATAGTCTACCTATTCTGTCATTATATAACATGGTGTCTCATTGCTTCAATGCATGACTTGGATAAGTACACAATGAATCATCATATTAATAATATATAGATTACTCATACAGATTACTTTCGATAATGTAGAAGGAAAAAACAAATTACCGTAAATTATGACGAGAATGTAAAAAATAATTTCAAACTATATAATCTATATATTTATACCAGAGTTGGAACCGAACCGGACAGGATCGGAGTTTTACCAGTTCATCATTACAAAATTATTGTTTACACCCAAGAATTTTCCCTACTGAAAACGGTGTTTTTATGAAATTTTCAAGCCAGAAGAATGTGTTTGCGAAAGACTCAATAGATATCTTGTCTTCAACTGGACTATAAATGATTGATCATTCTCTTTATAGCTCTATCGATTTCTTTCTCGTGTATCCACTCAATTTAACCTAGATCAAATAATTTATTTTCTTGTTCTACTTAGGCAGCTGCCTGAATTAAGAAAAATAAATATTTACAATTTTGTGTTAGCTTTGTTATAAACTTGGTTTTTTTTCCTTTTTTGAAACTAAAATGAAAAAAAAACAGATTTGATCTCAATAGCTAATTTATATCGATATCAGCCTCGAAAGATTGACGCACCTTGCTATAAAATATGATGGTGAGAGTTTCATTACCAAGTTTTAGTTTTCAGTTCGGATTAGGAGTGACGATATTCTGTTAATCTATTTTAAATTTAAATTTTTGCAAATATAAATTTTAAAAAGTTAAATTTATTTAAAGATTTAAATCTCATATGAATTAATGTGAATGGTTTGAAAACCAATTAAATGAATTTATATTGATTTAAACTGGACTTAAATAAATTTAAACTTACAAAATTTATTCTTGGATTTATTAAACTTTCATAAATGTAAATTGATCACCTCTAGTTCCGATTTCTACATGTACATATTCAATTCTCCTTCGTCACCACTTTATGCGAACAGATACTTTCATGGGCGGTTATTTTCGCCAGATTTTTGCCAGTTTGGCTGTAGAATTCATCCAGCCAGTTGCTGGCTGGACCGGACTGTATAAAAAAAAAACTGTCCGGTTCCAACTCTGATTTAAATTCGAAAATATGAAGTCAAATGATGCTTGATAAGATCCACTAAAATCATAGCGTGAATGAACAAAAAGAAAATTTATTTTTTTAAGAAAAATATAGAACTATTTATATCACTTTTTGAAAGCATAGATAAACTCATATATATATCAAATATTTATTCTTGGCATAGTAGTCATGCCAAATACAATTGTTCCATTATCTTGATTATGAATAATATCAACACGTGATGATCTAATCAAACCATGACATTTCATTATTCGTAAAAGAAAATCAAATTTTCTACGTAAATGATGAACTAATCCAAGACATACAAATGGTAAAAATAATGTCAAAAAATAATACAAATAAAATAAATATAAATCACGTTCTGTTGCAGCAAATATTTTGGAATAAAAAACTTGAATACCAATAACAATAAATAATGGAGCATTCATAATAATATATATAGACAAGCAATTGAAACTAATTGTATAACCATACGATATTGTTTTCGTTGAGAAAAAATTTGTCCTTGCATACGATGTTTATGTCGAATAACTCGAATTAATAATGCTAAACTAAATATAACAATTATTATACATGGTATTACACTATGTATAAACATATCATAAGCATTTAGAAGAAATGTTGTACGTTTAAAACATGGCGAACCACAAAGAACTTGTTGATAATCAAATATTTGATTACATGGATAAATTAAACAAATTATAATAGGTGTATAATGACCATAGAATTTTTGATGTAATAAACGAAAATATTGTGAAGAAAAAACAAGTATATGACGTTCAATAGATGCCCATGTCATAAGAAGCATTCCATTTGCATATAATACATAATCAATATACATCCAAAAATAACAAAAATATGATGATGATAGATGAACAATTCCATTTTGTAAATAGTTTAACGTAATTGAAAGATCAATTATAGTACTTAGAAGACTAACAATAAGCATTATAATAATAACATGATTAGCTAACAATTGACGTTATTTTTGTGATACAAACATATGATATAAAATGAAAATAGAACAGAAAATAGATGGTATTTGAAGAATCAATAAAATCTAAAATTTAATTGAACGTGTCGATAATGTTTCATATATGACTGTCGATGACATGTTTTAATCGTTGATAAGCGTTTACTTTGCTAGAAAATTAAAAATCAAGTTATTTTAATGAAGGTTATTTCCAATGTTTTATTCAGAATGAGAACTGAGGGTCGGGTTGGCTGTGCTGAAGTTTTAAATCACCCTTCGGAAAAAGAAAACTTAGTATTTCGCTGAAATTTTTGCATGAGAAATAACAGTTATGAAGAATATTGTACTTTTTTCACATCTATTAATATGTTGATAATTCTCTCGCAATATTTTTCTAAACAAAAACCATTAAATATGTAGGTAACGAAGGATGAAATCGAAGTTCCACTTATAAGAAAAAAAAAGTATATCATTGTTTACATATCAAATGTTTACGATGAAGTTGTATGAATGTTTCTATTTAAAACCATTTATGCTAAATATATTATTCTTGACACAATATTCTGTTTTCATAATTCACACAAAAAAAATTGCTCACTTATAAATAGTTATTCTAGACAGTTCATGATATTTACTTTACAATTGCAAAGATTTTAATATAAAAAAGTAAAAACTTTTCTGAAAAAAAAAGAGCAACGATACAATCTTTCAAGGACATTTTTCTACGAGATTATGAGACACATTTGTTAACTATTCCTTTATTAAATCATCTTCCAGAAATTCAATAAAGAAACAGTTCATATATTAGAACAAGACATTTTTCATATACGATCTGTGACGCGAGCGGTGGGGAGGAGAATGCACAAATTTCTACCCTATATAATCCGCCACTCCTTTTAGATCATGTTTTACAAAACTATATTCCAATTTTCACCTGAATTCTCAATGGTAATTAAGATATTTCTTAAAAATTGGATAACTGAACTTTTCGTTGCATGAACACAACATTGCAATATCGCGTGATATTATATATTTGTATAAAGAAAAAAAATGACTTTATAAAATATGCTGTCGATAAATAAAATAACAATATCAGTTTACTCCTTGCTGAAGTGCGCAAAGGTTCCTAGTACATACTGAAAACAGGATGCCGTGAATTCAGTATGTCCGCTAGGGATAGCATACTTTACAAAATCGTTTTCTGTTATCCAAATATATAGCATCAGGAAATATTACAATATTTCAGAAGAGCTATGTCAAAAATCTGTACTCCAGTTTTCTAAAACTAAGTATTGTAAGAATCATCAATTAAATCCAAGTAGCAAGAGGTGATAGTCTTGAAATTGACATAATTTGTATATCGAATATTAAGATTTAAAGAAAGAAATTCATTAAAAGTTGTTTTTTTTTCGAATGATATCAAAGCTACTGTTCATCAGTGAACACTAGATTTCATTGATCTTCTTAAAGTATTTTCCTACATATCAGAAGACTTGAGCAGCAACACGAATTAAAAGAAGGGATGCATTGTCGGTTCGACTTCTGTATGGAAAATTTTACTGCTGATACGATAATCTAATGATTTATATCAACAAGAAGATCTTTGAAATATGCAAGATCAAATATCAAAGTTTTATTATCAGCAATATTTCAAACTTAACTTAATACACCTCTTCATCCATGAAAGAAAATTATTAGTAGATTAAGTCGTTGCGCCGAATAGTCCGATCACCATAGATTTACATACAAAAGTACGCTTTTGTTGGTAACTCTTGTTTCTCCATCTACACATTAATACTATATTGCCAATAATATACCGCTTATTTTATTTTACTTTGTCTGATTGAAGCATGCTGTCAACTTTTCTTAGGCTTGATCTGCCAAAAACAAACTATGAATCTCTTTAGTCTGGCTGTATCTGTCATTTATTTTCATTGTCCTGAATACTGGATGACTCAAAACTTTGTTTGCAAATAACTTTTGATAAGAACAAGATAGAGATCTGCGGCTTTCACTGTTCCAAGGAGACTGCATGACTCAAAAATATTGGTTGATAACCAACCTATCATCAGTCGATGACTTTCACAAAGGCACTGATAGATCTATTAAGATCACAGAGAAGCTTAATTCTAAAAAATATTCTAGATCTGTGTGTCGACGATCAACGTCCATATTCTCAGCTTCTAGTTCTGTGCCATTTTCATAGAGCTACCAATATTTTTCTGAAGTCCATAGATTGGTAATTTGATTCTCAACCAATATTGTCAAGTCATACATGAAATCATGCAATCACACAGTTTTCTTCGAATAGCGAAAGCTGTAGCTGTCTCTACCTTGTTTCTATGAAAAGTTATTCGTAATCAATGACTGTCGGGTGACTTTTGCACCACTCTATTTACACATATATTGAGAAAAGATATTTTGAGTAAGAATGTTTTACATGCATTTGATAGACTAGTTAAAGAGAGCATATTAAGTTATGCCAGATTACGAATAAATAATTATGAATTAAGGAACAATAAGAATTAATCAACAGTGCGTGTAAAATTATAATAGTAATTGATTAGGAGGAAGTGCGAACTGTTATTTAATGAAGCGGATAAACAAAACAATAGAAATAAATAGACAATAAACATTGTATCCGGTCACAATGATAAAAGTAGAACATTTCTCGTCCTCCACAAGCAAAAATACGCCACTATACATTTTCATTTCTACATTTTTTGCTTAGAAAACGAAGTTTTTCCACTGAAAACTTTAAAAACGAACATGACAAACAGACACCCTGTTTTAGATATTGACCTATCTCGAAATTCGTAGCTTGTATCTGTCTCACACAGACAGATTCGATAACCTTTTTGAATTTTTAATGGATACCTACTCCGATTAGTAGTATCCAAGAAGTATCTTCAACTATTGCACTTACGCAATACTTCGAGTATTAAATACCCCAAGGAAAAGCAAAGTGCTCAAGCTACTTACGGTTTTTTTCGCATTTGTTTTAGTTTTATACGTACTTTCTTCATTAATTCTTTTTGATGGATGTATTAAATTATGAATTTCAATCAAATCAAATTCATGGTCTTATAACAAATGTATTAACATGCACGAGCAAGAACAATAATAATTAGTTTCATTTTATTTTTTCTTTTCTTTTTATTTCTCATATATATATATATATATGATAGTAAAAATTAATTTAGAAAAAAAATTTTTTTTAAACTTCGTCAGATTCATATGTATACATTTTTTTTCTCTCTCTCCTCTAAAAAATATTTTTGGTTAATACAGTAAAACTGCTGTTCATTGTTTGTTATCATTGAAAAATGGTTATGATTCATCACAATATGAATTAGCTGAAAAAGCAACACAATAAAACACTTGATGCATTAATATATGAAAGTTTATTAAATTTACATATACCGAGATCAAAACAATAATACAAGACTTTGTAAAACTAAGTTAAGATTTAAAATCTATTGAAAATATTTTTGAATTTATAAATATATTCAAATGAAAGAAGATAAACAACACGGAGAATGATCTCTGATTATTTCAAAGCTAGTAAAGAAATTTATATTCTGAAATATTTTCCATTGATGAACATCATTCAATAGTGAACAATTTTTAAAAATCTTGACGATATTCATTTAAGAGAATTTTTACTACATATGTGAATAATCATATGTTTATCTTTATTTATTAGTTCTTAGCTGTGATAACACATTGCTATCTAGAGTTTTGTAAAATACGATCGAAAAGGAATGTTGAAGTATAGGGGATACAAATTTGTACCGTCTACAGACGCCTTCGTAACAATCCCTTCGTCCATGTCACAACCTGTGACAGACATTGATATACAATTACAGGCTGTATATATCAATAATGTCTTCTTACAATGAATGAGTTATTTTCTTAATGCATTTCTCGAGGATTAAATGGATGATGAATAAATGTGTTCCAAAATAGTACTAACAATTTCTGTTTCAGATTGGAAATCCTACATTTATGATATTGAATTTATGTAAACTAATCAATGAATAACAATACTTATGAAAACAAACTTTAGATCTATTTAAACAAGTTATCATCTAAAATTCAGAAGATTTTGAATAAAATCTACTTCATTTTATATTCATTATGTATTTTCCTTTATCTTTTCTAGCAAATAAATATTCTTTCAGATAGAAAAATCAATTATAAATTGATTTCATAATGCATAGCAAATTTTATTTCTTTTTTTTCAAATATCATAATATTTTTTATTTTCCGAACATCATTTACTTGTGGAATTATATATATGAAAAAAAAGAGTCATCCGATAGAGGGCATTGATATTTATTTGCAAGAGCCGCTCTAGAGAAAAAACTAATCGACTTGAATAATGGCGAATAGAATGAGTCATTCAATCAAAAAAAAAAGAGAAAAATATTCATTCAATAATATAAACGACTGTTACAATTGATTGTTCTATTTCTATTTTAGTCGCCAGCTGTTGTATTTATTCTTTTTTTTTTTTGCTTATTCGCTTAGATACTCCCTATTCATTTTGTTTAATATTGAAAAGAATTAAGCTCAATGGCAGCTGATGAATGTAATATTCGAGTTGTTGCTCGTTTTCGTCCATTGAACGATGCTGAAGAACGTGCTGGTAGTAAAAGTGTTGTTAAATTTCCTGCTGATCAAGAAGAAACCGTTCTTATTAGTGTATGTTTTTCTATAATTTTATTTTATTATTGAATTTTTTTTGTTGTTGTTGTTGTTGTTCTTTTTCTAGGGAAAAGTTTATATATTTGATAAAGTATTTCGTCCTGATTCAACACAAGAAAAAGTTTATAATGAAGCTGCTAAAGAAATTGTAAAAGATGTACTTACTGGTTATAATGGTACTATATTTGCTTATGGACAAACATCAAGTGGAAAAACTCATACAATGGAGGTAAAATAATTTGTTTTTTTTTCTAATTCGATTTATTTGTTTTATATTTTTTTTTTGTTAGGGTGTAATGAATAGTAATGATCATCAGGGTATTATTCCACGTATTGTACAAGATATATTTAATCATATTTATACATTGGATGCTAATTTACAATTTCAAATAAAAATTTCTTATTTTGAAATTTATCTTGATAAAATTCGTGATCTTCTTGATGTATCAAAAACAAATTTAGCTGTACATGAAGATAAAAATCGTGTTCCATATGTTAAAGTAAGATGAAAAATACAACAATAAAATATCTCTATTTTTTTTTGTTTTAAATAGGGTGTTACAGAAAGATTTGTTTCATCACCTGATGAAGTTTTTGAAATAATGGAAGAAGGAAAAAGTAATCGACATATAGCTGTAACAAATATGAATGAACATAGTTCACGTTCACATTCTGTTTTTCTTATTCATGTTAAACAAGAAAATGTTGAAAATGAAAAAAAATTAACAGGAAAACTTTATCTTGTTGATTTGGCTGGTAGTGAAAAAGTAAGTTGAAAAAATGATTATATTTTTACTCAAAATAATCTTTATTTTCAAGGTTTCAAAAACTGGTGCAGAAGGTCAAGTACTTGATGAAGCAAAAAATATCAATAAATCATTATCAGCACTTGGAAATGTTATTTCAGCATTAGCTGATGGAACAGTATGATTTTTGTTTTTTGGAAAATTTCATTTGTAATATAATGAATTTCTATTGAAAATTTAGAAATCTCATGTACCTTATCGTGATTCAAAATTAACACGTATATTACAAGAGTCTCTTGGAGGAAATGCTCGTACAACAATAATTATATGTTGTTCACCAGCTAGTTATAATGAATCAGAAACAAAATCAACATTAGAATTTGGCAAAAGGTTAGAAATCGAAACAAACAAACAAACGTTTTTTTGTACATTTTTATTTATCTTTTAGAGCGAAATGTATTAAGAATTCAGTTACTGTTAATGAAGAATTAACAGCTGAAGAATGGAAACGACGTTGGGAAAAAGAACGTGAAAAAGTAGCAAGATTAAAAGGTCAATTAAGTCGTGCCGAAATGGAACTTGAACGATGGCGACGCGGTAAATTTCAATTGAATTTTGACAAAAAAAAAAAAACCTAAATTTATCTTCAGGTGAAACAGTTACAAAAGACGAACAAATTAATTTACTTGAAGCTGATGAAACACTTTCAACAACTCAATCAATGCTATCACTTTCAACTGTTGCTTCATCAGTACTTAGTCCAACATCATCAGTCGCTGCTGCAATAGCTACTGGTAATCCATTAGGTGGTCTTGATGCACGTTCGATTAATGCTGATGAGTGGGAAAAAGAACGAAGTGCACTTTATCAACAACTTGATGAAAAGGTAATTAACATCATTTTAAAAGATACTTGTTTTTACATATTATAAAATTAGAAATTATTAAGTTCTTTTTTTGAATAATCTTTTCTTGTACAAAGAAAGATCACTTTTCGATAAATAGTCTTTTTTAATAATTGTCGAAAACTATAGTAGTTTTCAATAATAAATTTTCTTATAAATCACAATGTTTATAAATAATATCAAGTACTATAAAAATGATTCGTGTAGAATTTCGATAATGTTTGCTTGAATGTATTTATTCACAAAAGAACATTCCTAAGTGATAATTAAATTTTATAGTTCATACTTTTGCTCGTGAAGTTTCTTATCGAGTCATAGAAACGGCATTCCACTTTGTTGAATAATTTAATATAGCGGAAAAATTTCGAATCACGACATATTGTCGTGTAGTTTTATTCATACATAAATCTAATGACACTTAGCGTGTCAGCTGGAACGGATGAAGACATAATGCATTCTTTCACATCTATTATGGAGTACGTGTCCTTTTTTTTATATCTTCTTGTGGATTCATCTATTTGAATAGAAATTTTCAAGATATACATATTAAGTATCATTCGATCCATTCTATATATATAAAATTTCGAATCAACATATTGTCATTTGACTTTGTTTGTTTTTATTTTATATAAGTTGAAATCTCAGTAAAATCTCTTCAACACAATAAAGTATTAGCTAGAAATTTGAGTATGTTCCCTCGTCAATCATAATCAAATATCGAGAAGATTTTAATATATAAATCTTTTCTTTTTTTTCGTTATACCGGAAGAAAAAGCTTTAATATGAATAACCTTGATGTTTGTTTGACATATGAGTAGTTTTGCCATTAGGGAAATCATTTGATCTAAATATTATCCGATACTTTTTGTCTGTTTAATTCTCTAACTAACCGATTCTCTTTTTTTTTGTCCTATTCTCTCTCTAGTGTCTTATTTGATGTGTAATTTTTGAATTGTTTTTTCTTTTTTTTTAAGGATGATGAAATAAATAATTTAGCTCAAACAATTGAACGATTTAAATCACAAACTAATGAACAAGATGAATTATTTAATCAATCTCGAAAAGATAATGAAAATCTTCAAGCTGAATTAAATCGTTTACAACAAGAAAGTGAATCAGCTAAAGAAGAAGTTAAAGAAGTTTTACAAGCACTTGAAGAACTTGCTGTTAATTATGATCAAAAAACTCAAGAAGTTGAAACAAAAAGTAAAGAAAATGAAACACTTGCACAAGAACTTGATGCAAAATTGGTTTGTTTTATTAAAGATCTATTTTTTTTTCTTTTGGAAAAAATTTTTTTTTTTTTGCTTTTTGAAATATTAGGCTTCATTAAATGGTATTCGTGAAGAATTAGAAAGTCTTCGTGAAGCATCACAACAACATCGTAAACGTTTTTTTGATATGATTCTTGTACTTTTACGTGATGTTGGTGATATTGGTACGATTATGGGTGGACAAATGAGTGAACAAAAGGTTTTTTCGAAATATAAAATTATTATTAAATTTTTCATCAAATTGTTGTTTTATTTTAGAAACCAACTATTGAAAATCTTGATCAAGCTGATGAAGAATTTACATTAGCACGTCTTTATTTAAATAAATTAAAAACAGAAGCACGTAGCATTAGTGCAGTATGTTATTGAAAATTTTTTAATAATACAAAAACAAAAAAAGCAAAAAAAACTTTTTTATTTAGCGTTTAAGTGAACTTGAATTAGAAAAAGTTGATCATCAAAAAGGTATTGGATTAAAAGATAAAGAACTTGATGAATCTCATCTTTTAATACAACAACATGAAGCTAAAATGCGTTCAATGCTTGAATCAATAAAAGAATTAGAAGAAAAAAAACGTACACTTGAACAAACACAAGATATAATAAATGAAGAATTAGTTAAACTTCGTGCTCAAGGTAAAAATTTCAATAAGAAAAAAAGAGAAGTTCAACAATTATTTAATTATTTTTGAATTGAGACTATGTAAACCATAATCAGCGATAAATATTCTGAAACGAGTTCGAGTCTTTAGGTTATTGCTACCGAGATAATAGGAGTATCTGGGTCGGAGTTCTGATCCGAAAACTTTGAAATGTTCAGGACAGGTAAATTTTGACGAATAGAGCAAAAGACGTTATAGGCTTAGGACTTTCTAATACTATTTTCTATGATAACTAAGATTACAATGGCGTCCTATATTCGATCGAACTGAAAATTTTTTTTGCTTGGAATGAGTATATTTTTATTTTCTGTTTTATGAATTGAAAAACAAAAACATCAAAGGTATCCTAAGAAACGCATATTTGGGCTTTTGGTAGAACGATCAAAAATTCAGTAGAAAAATTAACAGCATACGCTTTTCAAACAGAAAAAAGTTTTAGTTCGATTAGATGTACTTGGTCGGAGGAACGGGGGGGTGTTTCTATATTTTTGTATTCATGAAAAAGTTAGTTTGAGTATGTATAATTTTCGTTAGTTTCGATCCCAAAATGTACTCAATGGCTAGATACAACTATGGAGTATAAAATGGCCATAAAGAACAAATAATTTGGGTCGTGAAAGAGGAGAGATATTCTTAGTAGAAATGTCTTTCTAAAGATTTTTTTTTTTCAAATTTATGAATCTATAACGCAGTGTATTTTTGTTCTTTACTTAATATTTGAAGAATAAACTTGTTACTATGTAAGAGTAACAATGGAGCACTTCGGTAATAATAAGCTGAAGGTTCAAATTCTTTTCAAGATATTCATACGCCATTAGGACCTACACGATGTACGATGGTCTCAATTCAAAAGTCTTTTTTCAATTTTGGTCAACAAAAAAAAAAGAATGAAAGGCCTTTGAATCAGCCTGTTCAATAGGAAATAGCAAAAGAATTATAATGAAAATACTTGAATTTTATTACAAGTACTCGTCTAAACCGTACTGCTCGATACAGTAGAAGAAGACTCAATCTCCCTTAGCCACTCCTTGGAATGCTTTTTCTTTGTTTAAAAGAGCATGTGAAACTGCAGAATTCGTTTTCTATTATTATATTAAAAAGATGTTTCTATAGATAGATGACTATTTTTTGAAGCATTAAATTTGTCTAAGCTATAGACTGAAGGTTCATAGAGAATTTTCAGTTGCCAAATAAGATATATTTCATATGACTTGAATGTACCTAACCCAAGATCGATTTTTCAACTGGCCTTTCGGACAGTTCCAACTGAAACGCAATGTATCATTCTATTAGAGATCTGCGCACTAGCACATACCCATTCAACATTGTGCAAATCTATATGAAGAACGTCAGTGTGAACAAGGATAATGATGACGATTTTCTATCGATACATTGTCTCTGTTTTAAATTTTAAAATGAATTTTTTTTCGTTCTCAGGTCGAGTAGTAGGTTCATCATCTGATATTCAAAAAGAATTAAGTCAACAAATGGAACAAATAAGTGAAGAACATCAAAAACAATTAACAACATTACGTGATGAAATTCGTACAAAAGAAACACAAATGGAAGCATTAAAAGAGTAAAAATTTTTGATAAATAAATTATACAATAGTATATTTATTTATTTAGTTCATTACAAAAATTACAATTATCATATGAAAAATTATCTGGTGATTATGACAAATTGAAAAAAGAAGAAATTGATAAATCAAGCCGATTACAAGAAATGACGTATGTTTATAATTATGAAATAAAAATTAATATGAAAAAAGTTTTTTTGTTTTGAAGTTTACAACAAGAACGTCGTGAACAAGCTAAACAAGATTTAAAAGGTCTTGAAGAAACTGTTGCAAAAGAATTACAAACTTTACATAATTTACGAAAATTATTTGTTCAAGATTTACAAGCACGTCTTAAAAAGGTTTTTGTTTTCATTGAATATTTCAATAATAGAATAAAATAATTATATTTTATTTTTTTTTCTAGTCACAAAAACAACCTGAAACAGAAGAAGATGATCTTGGTGGTAGTGTAGCACAAAAACAAAAAATCTCATTTTTAGAAAATAATCTTGATCAATTAACAAAAGTTCATAAACAAGTAATCAAAAACAAAATAAAAAACATTTTAATATTTGAAATATTTATTTTTTTTTTTCTTCTAGCTTGTACGTGAAAATGCTGATCTTCGATGTGAATTACCAAAATTAGAAAAACGTCTTAAAGCTACAATGGATCGTGTTAAATCATTAGAACAAGCATTAAAAGAAGCTAAAGAAAGTGCTATGAAAGATCGTAAACGATATCAATGTGAAGTTGATCGAATTAAAGAAGCTGTAAGACAACGAAATCTTGCTCGACGTACAAATGCAGCTCAAATAGGTAAAAACATTTTTTTTTTTGAAACGAGAAATTCGAATATCTATCACAAAACTGAAATCATTCTAGTCTTTCCATCACATAATGCCGGTTATAGTATACAGATTTCAAACCAAAGGAAATCTAAATCCTAGAGATGAAACCGGTCTAGTATCGATCTTAACAAGTTATTGGTCTGAACGGATTAGACTTGCTTAGTCAGTATACCAGTCCGACCGATGTGAACAGTGAATGCTGTTGCGACTAGGAAGCTGCGGGCCCGAGTTCAGTCTTTTATTCTTTTTGTCAGATCCAATTACACGTTTTTGTGAATCCGCTGCTCTCAAGATGAGGAATATAGCACGTTGAGTTCTGCTTCAGAGAGTGGCGAATAAATCACTAAGACCTTGATTCTCTACTTGTTCATGTATTGATGGAAAACCTCGGGCTTGGATTCACAAAAACGTGAACCCGCAACTCCCTAGTTCCGACGGGTAAATACTGATCTGCTGTCGAATGCATTGGGTTCGAAGTTTTCAGAACTAAATCTGATACGCTTTATGATCGACCACGAGTTCGTTAATAAATAAATTATTTTTCTTTTAGTAAAACCTATTCGAGCTGGTGTAAATCCATCAACTAATACTTCAACACCTATTCCAACAATTCGTGGTGGTGGTCAATCAATGGATCAGTAATAAAATAGAAATTTTTATTGCACATAGACATACATGTTTCTTAATGCATTTTTTCTTTTTCTGTCTACTTCTATTTATCATAATATTGTTTCGTTTGCATATGTTTTTGAGCAATTTTGTTGTTTGTGTTCGTACATCTTTTTTTTTTCTTTTTGTTCTTTTAACGGTAAGCAAACAAAAAATATTTTATTTCTTATGAGAATTTACGCATATATACTTTTACTTCTAATAGCATAAACATTTTTGTTCCCTCTGTTTTTGGTTTTTTTCTTCTCGTCTCTTATATATTCATTATCCGCTTAGCGAATATGGATAATTTCTTCTCTTTTTCTTTTGAACAGTCCCATTATTGTGTGCCTGTCTTTAACCTTTGTCCAACAGCATCAGTCTATGAGGAATCTGGCGATATTTTTTTTTTTCTTCTGTTCAAATATACCTGTGTGTATTCGTTTATTTATGGTGGCTGTTGTTTCAAATGTTTGAAGTTAGTGTTCATTCTTTTTCTTTTTTTTTTTTTTTTTTGTTTACTTCATTTTGACTCTCGTCTCTTCTCACATAAAACATTTTTATTATATCTGACATAATCTTGCAATAGCGACTTTTGGAGCATATGTCATTTATTTGAGATATATAATGAAAATAAATAACTATGTCGAGAGAAGTATACTCTGCAATTTTTCGTTTTAGTTTTTTTTTTCTCAATGTTTAATGGATAGATTTTTAATTTTTAAATGTTATAATAGAAAGAGTATAAGAAACATGTACTATTAAGTAAATAATAATCTCGAAAAGTATTGTCAACACATTGATCGATAATTGAATTTATTTGACATTAGTATATTTTTCTATGCAAAGATTATTATACTATTTATAAGTAATTAATTAATTGTACTCTTTTGAATACAATGGTAAATGAATTATAATTGATTATAATATTGCAATATAATAATTATTTATTTATGCATGTCAAGAAATACAAAAAATATTTATGGAATATTATATTATTTGCTAAAATTTTTTTTGACATTAAGTTCATTAATATAAGATTGCAAAACATTTATTTCAGCATTGAAATTTAACGCGGACGAAAATAAAAATGCTAGTAGCGTAATCCTTGTGGAATTAAAATGTAAAACATGATGTAGCTGCTGTTACTAATCACAGGAACATATTTCTTCATCATTCTTTTACTTAATTCTCCAGAAATATAATAATACAGTGCTTGATGTTATTTATATATATATATGGTTTTTGATCGTATATCGACATTGGTGGGAAAGGAGATGAACTGTAAAAATATTTACAAAATTCAACCAATTATTAATGTAAGAACAAACATTAATTAGCTCATGACTCGTGCAATGAATACCATAGAATCATCAAAAAAAAATTGACATGTACATAATAAGAATCTCTTACTTTGTTTTTTTTATAGTCAGCCTAAAAGATATATAAACAATAGTCAACATTCTTTCTAGCTTCTTGTTTGATTAGTCAAGACTCTTGTTTTGTTTTTTTTATATACACTACAACTACTTGAATCTTTTCTCATGATTCAGACGTAACATCTTTATACGTCAACACGATTATTTACTGTTAAAAAGTAAAAGATAAATGCAACAAAACATACATTCCATTTTATATAATATGCAAAAAAAAGAAGACATCAAGAACAAAATACAAACAACACTATTTTATAGTGTCGAACTATAAATTTAATAAGTTCATTGTTAAGAAAAAAAAAAGGACAAACGACTGAGATAGTAAAGACATTGTCATTTAATCTGGACTACTCGGTACATGAAACCATTTCAGACAAAACGAGAAACAAAATAAACTCTCTTCTAGTATAGTAATAATACATTTGTTCAATGTTCTACTCTACAAGAATATAGATCTAAAAACTATTGTTTCTTCATATAAAAGTCGTACATAAACGACATTCAAGTAAAGAGGACAGGAAGTTCAAAGTTAGTTTATTTTAAAGAACATTTTTAAATAGGAAATGAACTGAATGAATCAATTGAATATGAATATGATATTGAAATAATTCAAGATTATGCTACATGCGTAGATAGTTATTTTATAATAAGATCTCTATTAAAAATCATGTTCAAATTGAAATTCAATAAGAGAGAATCATCTTATCAAAAATTAAAAAGAAAAGACATTCGATATTTGGATGCCAATCAAAATCTCAATTCACTTTATTTCGATTCACGATTGTATCTAACCAAAACAAAAAATAATTTTAATAAATATAGAATATTCTATCAATTTTATATCGTCTTTTTTTTTTTTTACTAATACACTTATTTCTTTTTCCGGTTGCTACTATGTTTTACTTTCTATGAATAATTTCTGTAGAAAATTTCTAAAAGACAGAACAAAAGTTCTTGTGTCTTTTTTTGCGTGACCGTTTTTATACCAATATAACAAGAAAAGAAAAGAAAATCTATACAATGAAAGAAAAGAAAAATTGCTATTGCATACAATAGAAAAGACGAATGAAAGGATGCATCTATATAAGATGTAACAATAGAAAGGAAGGTAATAATATATATATAGAGAGAAAGAGACGTGTAATAAATAAGAAAAAAAAAATCTTTAACTACCTAACGACAATCTTAGCTTGATTCATCTTGGTTGTGATTCTCTTAACGGTAAGTTAACTCTATACTCTTATGTCTATCATCATATTCTCAAAAACTTCTTGGTTATATAGTATGAAGAGTTTATTATCTTTTTAAGAAGAACAATCTTAATAAATAGTCATATTAATATTTATTAAGAAGTACAATTATCAATGATCTTATTACATATATAAAGATCAATAAATTTTACTCATCATACCACTATTAATAAAATATAACCTCGAACAAGGATGATGATGATGATGACGATGTCACTTTATTTTTCTTCAATTTTCTAATGTCTAATCTAGTATGAATAGATAAGAGTATAAGAAGAGACTACAAGGAAAAACAAGTTTAACTTTGTTGTATAATGAAAATCTGCTTTTAGTAATCATTGTATTTGTATTCAGTAACTTTTTTTTTCTTTTTATTAGAAAAACATCTTGTTACATGTTATATTCTTACAATAATAACAATAACAAATTGCTTATAGAATTATTAACAAAAGAAAAGAATTTTTCATAGAAATCTATATGTTTATCTTCTTTACGAATCACTAACGTAAAGATTCATGCAAATATTTAATACATATTATAATCCAGATAATGGATCTTTGCATCCATTATGGCTTGGTATATTGATATTATTCTTTATCATCATTATTCTTAGTATATTATGTTGTCTACGAATAAAATGTGGTTTACTATGGAACAATTTATTTAATCAATCATTTAAGAAAAAGAATGATAAACACGGTAAATAAGAATTATTTTAATAACAATAGCTGTTAGCGAAATCTCTATGGAATTATAAAATGTAAAATATAATATAGATGATATCGTTAATCACAGGGACATTATTTTATTCTATGTAGTTTGGGACACATTTCTTCATCATACTTTTACTTAACCCTACAGAAATACAACAAAGGAGGTATTTTAGATTTTATAACTAGATGCTGTTGATATATGATTATAGACCCTATATCAATAATGTTTGTTGCAGAATGTAGCTAAAGTGTCTATTGAGGGAGTCCAAATGTGTATCTCTATACTTCAATACTTCTTTTAGATCGTCTTTCACAAAAAATAAGTGCAAACTGTTGTAAATTGAATTGTTGATAAAAATAAAGTTTTCATTAAAATTTACTTTAGATTTTAATGTTAAATAACTGAAATATCTTTTCAATCTTTTGTAATATTCAAAACAAACAAACATTGATGTTAATTTTAGGTCATTATGCTTGAATATACTGAATAATTATTTGTTTTATAATATAAAAGAAAAAAATTCAATAGAATCTTTTCTTTTGAATAAATAGATTTTTTCACTTGATTAAATATCTTCATTTTTTTTTTTATAAAAACATATATTAATGAACAAAAATTAATATTCTATTCTTTTAATATTTCTTAAGATATTCTTAATTTTATTTATTCTAGAGAATCATTCAAATGATGACAAACATGCAACACGTAGTTATTCTTATAATTGGTCACCTATTTTTACGCCGTTAGACAATGAATCACCAAAACCTCATCCATTTATTCGAAATATTCATAAAGATAATTTTGATAAACAGTCATCTATCAAACAACAACAACATAATGATGAAGATAAAGGTAAAAATGAACTATATTCAACTAATGAATCTGATCATCACCATCATCATCATCAAGTATTAAATGAAATTTCATTTTTGAAAAATTAGAAGAATTAAAAACAAAAATTTGTATATTTTTATTAGATATCTATACTACCATCAATTTATAATACTCGAAATTCTGAAATAGCTCGAAAATTTTATGCAAGTATGCGTAATAGTAGTCAACATCTAAATTCTCCATCATGTAATAGTTTCCATAGTGATTCATCATTATCAAGTAATTATCAATCATCGATATCAATTCATTCAAATCAATTAGAACCAGAAGCAAATATAAACTTATTACGTACACCATGTTTTTTTCAATCAATACCCTATACAGGTTTAAAATATTCTTTTTATTTATTTCAAAAACAAAAAATATTTATATTTTTCTTTTTACTTTGTTTTTGTTTTAGATGGATTAGCGATAAGTCTTTAAGAAATAATTCTTTACGTCTTCTATTTCTTTTTCATGAATTCCTTTACTAAATACGATCATATATCTCTCCATATGATGTCTTATATTTATCATAGCATGATGCAAAAAAAATAAAATAAAATCTCGAATAGTCCAGATTAGATTCTCTTGTCATGATTTGTCATACAATGACCTATTTTCTATTTTTATTTTTCAAATTGATGAACTCAATATATATATACATTTTTGATTGATGTATAGGTCATCTTTTCAAGTCATCAATAAAAAAGAAAAAACAAAACAAAACAAAACACGAAAGCCACACAAACATACACACTCACAGACAATATGAAAAAATAATCATAATAATAATAATGATAATAATTGCACAGTAATTAATAAATCAAGATAATTCATTATTTACAAAGAAATATAAAACATTAAATACATAAACAAGAAGAAAAAAGAAAAACAATAAATTTTAAATTGTCATATCAATTGTATTAATATCATTTTTAATCGATTGTTTATCATAATTAATATCATTATTCGATGATGTTTGTGATGAATTTCTTGTTGTTATTGTTTCATTTCGTACTTTAACAGTTATAACTTGAACACTTTGTTCCATAATTTTTTCACCTAATGTTGGATGATTTAAAAATTCTGATTTTGTAACAACTTTAAGTGTTGTTGTTTCATCATTATTTGTTGATGGGCAATCATCATATGATTCTGTTATAAAACGACGTGATTGTTCACCATCACGTGTTTCTGAATGTATTATTTCTGTATAAGTTATATTATGACTTGGTAATTTAATTGATGTATTCATATCAGTAGATGGTAATAATGATTCTGAAAGAATTTTATTATGATTTTCAATTATTGAACTAGGTAATGTTGATATTTTTGATGATATATCATTTTCAATTTTATTTGATGTTGATAAATTTGTTTGTATTAATTCATTAAATATTTTTTCTTTATTAAAACTATATTCATCTTTATCAAATTTTTCTTCATTAACAATAAAAGATTTTGAATAATTATCATCATTTATTTTTATTTGTTGTGGAATTGATAATTCTTCATTTTCAAATGAATAAGATGAATGTTGTTTTATTGGAAAATTTTCTTTTAATTCATGTATTTCACCATGTTCTTGAATTTCTTTAACAATACGTTCAATATTAGTTATGTTTTCTTGCGTATCAATATGTGTTGATGATATTGGATTACCAATTTCACTTTCAGTTGCTGTTTCGATAATATTTAACATTATGTCGTTCATATCATCGATAGCATTAACAAGTTTTGGTTGTATATCAGTTTCACTAATAGATTGTTGTTTTTCATTATTATCATCATTATGAATATTTTTAATTACTTTATTTTTATTTCGATAATTAATTTCAGTTAAATTAGTTGTAGGATTTTGTGATGTTACATTTGATGATAATATTTTATTAATATGAATATTTTTTGTATGTTGAGATGATATAGGTGATGATGTTTGATAAATAGTTTCAAGTCCTTTGAGAGCAGCATCAATTGAACGACGAAAATCATCACTAATTTCATATTCATTAAGTAATTTTGATGATGATGATGATGATGTTGGTGGTGGTGGTGGTGATGATGATGATGATTGTTGTGAAGGATTTGTTGTTATTAATTTTGGACGCATTTTTACTTCTGTTACAATAATTGAACGAAGAAGATTTCCATCTTGATTAAGAACATCAGCATTATCATCAATAATTTTTACAATATAACCACCATTTGGATTAGCAAATATTGCAGCTTGTTTACCCTTTATTGGTTTTTTTTTTAATTTAAAATATTAAATTATAAATAAAATAAATAAATATATATTTACCTTATAAAATAAAATTCGTGCTTTTTCTAAAGCTTCTTTTAAATTAATACCGGGTTCACCGGATGATGATATTTGACCATGTTTATTTTCGGATATATTAGTATCATTAGTTATCTAAGAACATGCAAAAAAAAAAAAGAAAAATGTTTATTTATAAGATATAGATTTTGTTGTTTTTTTTTTTTTTGTACTTCGCCATTAGTTATTATCGTTTGTTGTTGATTATTATCAAGTATAATCTGTCCATGCTGTAATTTTTCTGCTATTTGTTTTAGAATATCAATTGTATATGTAATTTTTTTTGGTGATACTAATGAAATTTCTTTTTGTACAATTTTATTTAATTTATTTATTGTTTTTATATCATGACGTTCAGAAATTAGATCTATTGTTTTATTAACTATTGTACGATAATCATTAATATCATTTGAATATTGTTGTACTGTTGAAATAATATTATTAAGAACATATTCATCAATTTTTGGTCGATTAGACTTTAACCATGTACGAAAATGATCATTAATTAATTGTTGATTATTATTAGATATTGTTGTTATTGTAGATAAATTTGAATTTTCTTTTGAATTTGTACAACCCATATTCGAATTCGTCAAAAAAAAAAAAAAAGAAGAAAAAGATCAATAATAATTACTCATCATTTTCGGCTTCTGTTTTCTTTTGCTCTTTCTTCTTGGCTTCTGTGTTTATTTGGATCCACATATATATAGAGAGAGAGAAAGAAAGAGAGAGAGAGCGCAAAGGAAAAAAGTACTTTTCTTTTACCGCGCCTCTCTCTCTCTCTCTCTCTCTTCCTTTTACTATGTTCTAACTTTACTGCTATGCAGAACAGTAACTTCTATTAATGTCGTGCAAGCTTGTTGCATGTGTATGCGTTCAATTATTCACTAAGGAAAAGAAAGAGACAAATCTAGATTCAGCAACAACACTATTCTGTTTTTTTCCCCTCAGTATATGATAGACGACGAGTTGAACCATTAGCCTGAGAAGAACGCAAACGTCCATACTTGATTCAGCCTCTTTTTCTCTCGCTTAGTTATTATTCTATATTGTTATTGTATGCTTATTCTGTTTCTTTGATTCGATGTTACACCTTCTACAAAAGCATCGTCTGTATACGATACGTTTCATAATGAATTCCAGTAAATGTTTGATGTTCTTTCTCTCTCTCTCTCTCTCTCTCTCTTTCCTTATACATGATTGTTGACATGTATGTATACAATAATAGCAAAAGAGCTAAAAAAAGAACACAGATGATGATAATAATCCACATACTGATAATGATGACTACGATCGACAAAGCTCGATAATTATTCAATTTTTTTTTTTTTTTTTTTTGTTGTATATTTATAATCATTTTTAGCCTTAAGTGATACTATTCGTTTAGAATAATTTACTAAGAAGAAAATTTAATAATTCTCCGATGTTGAATCCTCATGAGTAAACCTGCATAACTTCTATAACGGATAAAAAATCAATTAATATGAAATGCTTTTCTAACATGAGTTGCATGCAAAATATATAAATAATATTTTCTAAATAAATCTTAATTATAAACATATAGTAAAAAAGCAAATATATAAAGAATAATAAGAAAAAAAAAACCCATATCGAGTTTGAATAAATCATATTTCCGATGTAGAATAATAAAAGCATATCAAAAATTCAATTTATACAATATTGACTAATGAATATAGAACAACTGTTTCATAATTATTTACCATATATTGATACGATCACATGCATCTTTTGATCTCGTCGATTGATGCGAAAATTGATGAACTTGCTTTTATTAATAATTCAAAAAAAAATTTAGTAGTATTATCTTCTATACAGTCACTAATAGAGAAAAATTCTATAGGGATTTTAATAGAAAGCGACATTTTAATAACTAATATGTTAATGTCATCTATCCATCTGTATATCGGAAAGAGAAGAAAAAGAAAAAGACTTTCAGCTAAGTTAATCAATAAGACAAGAAAAGAAGAAAAAAAAACACCAGACAAGAAAAGTACATGAAAATTTTACATGAAAATTCAATGATCACAATATATAGACAAGGCAATGTCTATTAATATTATATATTAATTATTCATATATGCATTGAATGTTGTTGACGAACATACAAACAACAAACTTTTATCTTAAAAAAGAATTTGTTCTCAAGTCATATTAGTTTGATTTGTATCTCCAAAAAATGTATATTCATAAGACACTTATGTCTTAAAATGCATAAATGTTATAGAATATTAATCAGATTGTATATAATGATAAATCATGGTCAACGTCACTTTGTATAATTTATGAGTCATAATCAATGTTTTGTTTTCGCTTATATGATGGTGATTACTCAATCTCGAATGAAATCTAATAAAAGAAAGACATTTATTATAAATAAAAATGAGATCTGAATGTGTTGGTTATCGAATATTAAAATTGTTTACAACCATATGACTTCATTTTTTATTTTTCTATTTTGTTATACGAAAAGTTATTACACTATCTTAAATAATAACAATCTAAACATATGAGTTATCCATCTTTTTAAAACAATAATAGATGATTTGATAATATATATTTTTTCAATTTCAATATATGATTATTAATAATAATGAAATTTTTTTACCATTTTTATTGATTTTTCAACAATGAAATGTTTTTCTGTTTTAATCAATTGATGAATTTATTTTTACTATTTATTCAATATCACATTTCAATCTGTCGATTGTATTCACTGAAATATAATACTTTTTGCTAATTAGTAGTTAGAAAAATACCTTTATCAAAATGAAAGGTATATATTCCACGGATATGTTTCTGTTGCTAAGTCATAATAAGTTTAGGATATTTATAAAGAAACAAAAAAAAAATACATTATTTTCGAATTAAAATTCCTTGTATACTGATTTTAAATCATATATAATTGACAAATTTTGCAGACTCCAGATATCAAAGTATCATAACAGTAGACGCTGATGTGTTGTTATTGTTTTTTTTCAAATATGATAATTATTATTAAGAATAAATATATTTTTTTTTCCATTCGTGTCCTTTAGAAGTTATACACATCATCACACAAGATTTCATTTTCTTTTTTCGTGCTTATCCATTGTTTTTTTTTGTTTTGTATATACTTTCAATATGTTCAAGAGAGGAAAAAAAATGAAAAAAAAATAGATACACAATATAAGGAGTAACCTAAAGCAATGAAACAATGTGCGACAATACAGAGCAGAAAAAAAAAGAAAAGAAAAAGTATCATCAGCAATAATAATAATAATAATAGTTCGCCCAAAGGTGGGCAAGGAATAAAGCAGGAGAAGCAACGAAAAAAAGAGAAAACGCAATGAGAGCAACAATTACAAAATAAACCATTGTAGTTTTCATGTGTGACAATGCACGTCGTACGGAACGTTTGTTGAGAAAACGAGAAAGTAGATAAACATCACACACACACTTTTATATATATAACAAAAACAAAAAACAAAAAAAAAAAGAAACAATTAGTCTATGGTTGTGTTAAGAACAGAGATCAAATGCAAAAATAAGAAACACAAGACAAAGAAAGAAATGTATATTCTGTATTCATGCCAAATGTCTCACTATGGCAAATAAGAAAAACAACAAATAAACAAATTCTTGATTAATCAAAGCGCGTAGGAAAAGAAAATCAACCGGTCTTATTTTTGCTTGTAAATAAAAAAAGAACAAAAAAAAAACAAACAAAAAGAGTATTTTAGAATAGATATTATTCGTCTGAACTATCATCATCTGATGTTGAACTAATCATTTCAAATCGAAGAAGATCTCGAATATCTATACATGGTAATGCACGACGATTTAATGCTGACATTAATGCTGCTGATGTGTTATCCGTCTAAGATAAACAAAAGAAGAAAGAAACAAATAAATATTATTAATATGTTTTTTAGGTCAAAATCATTGACTAAAACATCTTAAGAGAAGATAATATACATTTTTGTCATGTTTTCTAAACTGATCTATTTCATATGGAATGAGAAAATGTTGTTTATTTAAAAGAATAGAAATTAGATAATCAAATTTTGCTACCGAGGAAACGCACGTAAATAATTAATCGCTTTTAAATCGAGGTAATATGAATTATGTCGAAGGTCTGTCGCTATACGAAGTTTTGAAATCAAAATTCAAAAATTAGTTTTCTTCTGATATTTCCGAGAATATATTTTATTAATAAAAATCCTTGCAGTGCCTTGTATAATAAAAATTTATTTCATTAATTAGGACCTATTTGGACTCTGTAGCAGCTAATACAAGCGACTCTGACGCAACAACATTATCCGATACAACACTTTCAAAAACAAACTGCCCGTGTATAGGGCACAGTACACTGGCGGTAATTACCACATAGGAATTACAGAAAATATTTATATGTATAAAATAACAAAAAAGTTTTTTTTTTGGTGACAACGTAATTTCTACCAAGTAGTGCTTACAAGAATGTATGATATTATAGATATAAAAAAAAAATTTTGCATACATTTTTTCATGTATCAACTACATTTTTGTAATAATATCACATGTTGAAATGATGTTAATGATAAGAAGGAATATTGATTAACATATCCTGTTATTATATTAAGTATTTGTCTATTGACTTATCATAGAAAGAAATCTTTCTTTATTCTGCATTTGTATTTATAAGATAAAAATAAAGTAACATCCCTATTCCTGAGGGCAAACTAAATTTTCCTCCTACAAGAGTATTGCAAAGCTATTCATTAGAACTTCTTAGCTATTTGAAGTCGACTATCAATGTATTGTCACAAACATATTATTTTGAGTTTCTTTTATATTAATCTCTCTAGTAATAGAGTCCAAATACTTTTAGTTTCTATTACTAGAGAGATTTGTATAAAAGAAATTCAAAATAATATGTTCGTGACACATGATGATAGTAGACTTGAAATAGCTAACAAGTTCAATATTAAGCGCAACTTTTTCTTTGTTTCCTCCCGTGTCCGGAGACGTTGAGAGTTAAAGAATATCGTGGAAATATAACACGTATACAGCAATAAGCTAAGGATTCAAACTTTTTTTTTTCCTTGATATTTACAACTCATTAGAATCTAAATAATGCGTATAATCTCGACTGAAAAGCAATTAATCGGTTGAGAAGACTTCCTTTTGTGAAATTGAAGCTTGAATCAAATAACCTTTAAATTTATTCCAAGTATAATTACAAAAAGATTAATTTTCCTTGAATTGCATCAGAACACAAAAAAAAATGTTAATTATTTCGGATCAAAGACGTATAATAGACAATGAATCTCGATATTTTAAACTCTTGTTTATTGAATATTTCTCTCGAACGTTATTCTGAAAATTTCATGTGATTATATATTGAATTCTTACTTTTGGTAAAAGTTGAATTCGTTTTTCATATTCTTCTTTATCTTGATCGGTAATTTCATATGTTATTTCATCACATTCTTTCCAACCCATACGTATTAATAATCTAAGAAAGAAAAAAATTTTTTTTTTGAATTTCTAATAATAAAATCAAAACAAAAAAATACTCAACTCTTTTTCTTCTGGTGTTTCCGGTACAGATAATAAAAGTAATGTTCCTTTTGATGATGTTTTATAATTTTTATCAATATTTGTTATTGTTTTTATTGATTCATTATATTGACGTTTATTTAAATTTTTATTACGTTCATTTGTTGAATCATTTTTTAATGAATTAAAAAAATCACTACGTTTATCTAAATTTTTTGTTTGTGTTATACAATTTGTTTGAAGTTCAAGTGTAATTGAACGATTTGTTGCTGTTGTTGTTGTTGATGATGATGATGGTGTTGTTGTTGTTGTTGTTGTTGTTGTTGTTATTACTGATGATGTACCATTTAAACCATTTGGTGCACTTAATAAACGATCTTTACGTGATAATATACGATTTGATCCAAATAAACGTGAATGATTTGAATTATTTGATAATGAACGATCTAATAATTTAAATGGTTCATTATGAGATGTACGAAATTTTGTAGCAGCATTTTTCCATATAGATGAAGATTGATCATTAGATAATGATTTATTTTTATCATGACCATTTAATGATGGCTTTAAAAAAAGAAAAGAACAGAAAATTTATTTTAAAAAAGTAAATAAATAAATCAAATATTTACAAAATCTTGTTCAAGACAATCAAAACCACTTGAATGATTAATTTGTTCGTTGTCATTTGTTTTTATTGTCATATCTAAATTTTGATCATTATTACCATAGGTTTTTTCACGATCATCATTGATATAATTTGATGAACGTTCTAAAGTATTTCCATTTAATGAATTATGATGAGTATTTGATTGTTGACGATCATTTGAATAGGATGAAATGGAATGTAAACGACGTTGAGAATTATTTATTGGACGATATCCATTATAGGATTCATGATCATTAAATCCAGAATTCTTAACAAAAAAAAAAAAGAAACAACATTAGATCGATAATTCGAAAATTTTTTTTATTTTAAGAAATATATTCTTAACAACAAGATTAGAATATCTCTAGGCTAATCAATGAACAATTTAACTTGAAAATTTTTTATTTGAAATTAATAAAAAGTTATTATGACCAAAATAATGATTGATGGTTTTTTGTTTTTTTAATAATCATTATCTTACTTTAGCTAATGAATTTGATAAACGTTCTCGACTATACGATCTACGAGGTTGTTGTGTATGAACTGATGAAAATGAAAAGAAACTTTCTGTTTGTCCATCGAAATCATTTGATGATTGTTGTTCATTAGATTTATTTCGACTTTGTCCTAAAATAATAAAAAAAAAAGTTATTATTATAAATAATTAAAAGAAAAGAATATAAAAAAATAATTATAAGCATATATATTTATCTCACAAGACGACAACGACAATTATACCGATTATTTTATAATAATAAAAAGGTGAATGTCGTGTCGTCGTATGATCATTTATATCCGATGAATGATGTCGTTGCCGACCTGTTATTATAGGTGGAGATGATGATGATGTTGAACTTGTTTCACTTCTATTTGATGTTTGTGATGGACGAATATTGCTATTTGTTCGATCGATATTTAATTTTTGATTACCATTTGTTTTCTATTTTATTAAAAAAAACCAAAAAACAATTTTTTTCCTTTTTTTTAAGAAAAATAAAATATAAATTTTTTATTACATCTGAATTCTGAATTTTCATCCATGCTGGCACAAAGCCACTTTTGGCCATTACATTGCGGCGAAAAGTGTTTTCACTTAAATAGAAAAAAAAACCAATCTTTTGATATTCTAATGAAATGAAAAATAATATTACCTTTTCTAATTAGATATTGATTTATAATAAAATAATATAGTTCATTAATAAAATATTATGTTTTGTTTTTTTCTTAGAATTGTTCTTAATGAATTAAGATTAAACTATTATTACAAGCATTTTGAAAACTTTCAATGAGTCATCTAGAAGAAGAAAAACAAATAACAATGATTATTATTTATAAGAATCATTTTTTTTTTATCAACCATAGTTATTTTTTCTTTTTTCTTTTTTTTTTTATTGTACATTATTTATGGATGAAAGAATTCACAAATGGTACAATTAATGAATTTTTAGATTTTAGATTTTTTTTAGAAAAATAATATTAAAATAAAATATTTAAGAAATAAATTTTTTTTTTTTGACTAAACTTATGTGGATTTATTTTTGTCATCTTTTTTTTTCATGTTCGTAAATACATGACTACTAGCGTCATCAATCAATAGAGAGGCGAATGTTTAGTAATGATTAATTATAATGGAGATTTGCTATAAAAGAAAAATATACGAATGTTTTTGCTTTTCTTAATGGTTTCTTTTGTCTAAATGATTATTAGATAAGATCATTTACATCGTTTGTTATTCATCAATTTTAAAGAATACAATTGACTTTATGATATTACTTTGTTGAATATTTTCAAATATCAATCATTCCAAACTAAACAATTCAAAGTTTTTATTGAAAGTATCATAGAATTCGAGGGAGAACAAAGAATGAAGCATTATACTAAAATATGAGCTCCCTAGAAAACAAAAGAAAAGTATTAACGACGGAATTCCTCCAACTGATACGCACTGTTTAAGCTTATGTTTTATAGTGGTGGAGTCAGAATACTAGCGTCCTTCTTTGTTTAGGTGGGTAGTGACGCTCTTGTTTAGTATGTTGTGTTATCAAGAATACACGGTGTCAATCGAGTGGCAGTATCATAGGTACGGAATCTGCCCGCATGTGCAAACACTCGTTTGTGGAATTTTTGTTTTTGAAAGTTATTGTCTACTATTGAGTTTGTGGAATTTTCCTTTTTCACGACAGATTCTGCACCTCGGAGAAGCGCTCTCTACTATCATTCTCGGAACAAGAGAAGAGCTAATGTTCTACGTTCGCCGTTAGCTATACTAGAGATTCTAACTTCGCCTCTAATATTTTGCTAATACGTTAGACTTATAGCTTACGACATATATGATTTTAACTGGACAAAAATCGTCGGTAGTTTGATACTTTAACGGTTGGCTATTCTCTGATTGGCAATCGATTGCCGTTATGCCATTAGTTCTTATGACTAGTGCAGTATATCGATAGTATTGTGACATGAGAAGGAAACTACCTGAACTGATACTCTTCGTTTGAGCTTATATTGAGCCTACAAAGATACTTTGGTGAGTCTAGCAAAAATCCAAAGAGGTTTGTTCGCATGGGTCTTTAGAGGCGATTCATAATTGTTTTACCGAATTTTCGATTTAGCATTGAGTATATGACAGAAAAAGCAGTATTTCGATGTAAACATTTGCCCATAGATAGGTCGAATAACCCGTAGAATATCCGGAAAGTTTCAGTTAAAAAGAATGTTCTTTAGTAGAGTTATTGAGTTTTCAAGTAAACTCGATTTTTTGTATCATGCTTGTTGTAAGCGATAGTTTTCTTTTTGGAAATTCGAGATTATTGAAAAAGGAACATTGTTCTCGACTGAAACTTTTAGAATATTTTATGGATCATTCGACCTATCTTTGGGCGAAATTTCACGTCGGAATTCTATTTGTTCGATTTTTTGGTATGTATCTAAAGCTGCATCGAAAATTCAATACAATGGTTCTAACTTGGCTCCAACGGCTCATGAGGACGAACTCTTTCAAGCTTTGTCTAGACTTACCTAGGCCTAAAATGAGCTCAAATGACAGTACCAATTCAGGTGATTCTTTCGTTAGATGAAAACCCTAAAAAATTCTTGCACTTGGCCCTTTCCTCTCGAGTTATGAGCATTTTACTGACATTTTCTCAATAACCAATCTCATGATACAACTTCCTGTTTAAGTTAATAACAAGACTTTGATAACTTGATTGATCTAGATCAGTGGTACACTTCATATTTTATAAATATAAGTTTTTGAAAATGAGTTTCATCTAAAATGTATTAACAAATATTTCAAGTGTCAAAACAAATAGTATATTTAACAATAAATAATTAAATGAATTTCATTAAGAATGAAAATATTCTTGTTGTTACACGTAAAAATATTTAACTCGAACAAATGGATACTAGATTTAACAAAAATTAATGAGCTAAAATGTTTTTCAAATAGAAATATTCATGAAAACCTGTTAATATATTTCACGCATTGAAACGAATGCTATATTTAACGATGGATAACGAGATAATTTCTATTAAAAGTCCACTCACGCATGACAATTCGTTAAAAAGGTCATGGATTTAAACGATCGTTTGTAATTCAACGAAATTCAATGATATTTTTCTCGTAAAAAAATCTGTTAAAATGCTATTTAATGCAAATTTTGGCATGATTTTCAGCGATTTATGCTGTTAAATGCTTTTTTCTTATTACATGAAAGATGTACAGTTTTTAAACAGTTCGTTTTGTTTAGCTGCTCATGATCTATATCTTTTGATATATTGCATGAAAAAATTCTCTGACTGATGAAATTATAATCCTAGTCATTATTTGTAAGATATATTAATCACTATTTTCTTGATATAGACAGCCAATGTGGAATAATCAGTCGTGGCTAAATGAACTGAAAATTTGATTTTGATGATTTTAAATGATAACTTTACAAATGCATATAAAAATTCAAAAATTTAAACTGTGGCCAAATGCGTTGTATACTGAGGTCATCCTATTTTCGATCCATGAGAAATATCACTAGAGTCATTTATTAGTTTATCCATTTTGATTGTTATCGTATATGTTTCTTCTTCTTTGTCTTCATATCATAAGAATAATAGTTGTACTATTTGATGAAAACGAAAATGAATTCTTCATCACGAACTAATCAACGTTGCATTTAGTCTTATATACTAAAGAACTCATTGAGAATTTAGTCATATTAAAAATGATTTAAAAAAGACATTTTCATATTTTGTCAATGGCGTTGATCAATTTCAAAAAAGTTCTTTTATTGTGTGAACCTTTGATTGTTCCAAACGTGTTAATATATTTCATTACATAAGAAATAAATTTATAATGAATTATGTACTAGCTTATATGAAATATGTAAGTTTCAGATTTCAACGCCAAAGGAGTGGTACTACGTAACTTTTTCACTCTCAGCCTTTGTAAACAACAGAAAGAATGAGCAACAACGCGGAAATTTCTTTTATACATATCCAGTACGATAAACACAATTAACTGAGATCTAGGACGAAGTATACAAAATTTGTGTCACACGGAAACGACGAAATATACTTCATATTTAATTGTATACAATCATATTTTCACATATTGTGTCTCCACATTACAGTGGTATTTCTTTGTATTGTAAACGAAGAAATACGATCGCTTTCGAACGTCAGAGAAGACATTTACCGAGTCCGTATATGACTGCTGTTTTACACTATATTTTGCCGAATACAGTCTTGCTTTTCAGTAAACAATACGGTGAAATACAATCTTAATACAGAACTATTTACTACGCCAAAATACCATCGTATATGATGAAATACGGTGTAACTATTGTCGTTTCCAAGTATACGTAACGAACGTCCCAGAAAGAATGGCTCTCTCAGTATTTTACTGATATCTCCATCAATTCTTATTCGTTCAGGCTTAATTTTTTTTAAAGATTCGTCTTATTATCCTTTACAAGGATCTATAATTCGTATTTCATTCAAACATATACTTATAAGATGAAAAGTAAAGATCTTCAAAAACTAGTTTTTTGTAAGTACAATGATTGTAATAGTCCTACCAAAATCTTTCGTAATTTGAATAATTTCTTGGAGTTACATACTATAAAAAGATGATGCAAGATGATCCATGACACCAATTCTATGCAGCTATCAAGACTGTCGAAGGCCCCACGTCTTACTCGGACCAGTAAAATGATTCACAAAGTCAAGCACAAATTCAACCAAAACAAGGTAGTACCCGTTTGAAATTTATCTAAAGAATATGATATATCCAAATCAAATGTACATCGTATATTAAAAGAAGATCTGAAACTCATTACCTATAAGCAATAATCAAATCAAAACTCATCGATAAGCACAGCTACAAACGAAAAAAATTCGCAAACTGGATCTTTGATAATTTTCGAAAAGAAGTCACAAAGCGTATTTTATTTTCAAACGAAAAAATGTTCGCTGTCGACGGCATATACAATTCCCAAAACCAACGTATTCGGGTGGCTAGTAGGACCCGGACCCGAGCGGGTCAGGGTCGGAGCCAGATCTGAAGAAAACTTTGATGCATACAATGTATTGTAAATTTTTTCAAAATTTTGTTCGTTTTATGAAGAAAAAAAATTGAATGTATTTAGAAAATATACAAAAAAGCAACAAAATACTTTTTGAATATGTTATCGAAACTGATTTATCATCGTGCTTCGATCCAAAAAATTTAAGCGACCGGGTCCGGATCCAACCTTTTTTAAACAAGCAGGTCCGGCTCAGGGTATCAGTGTAGCAAATTGTAAATGGGTCCGGGTTCGGATCCAAAAATCTTGGACCCGACGGGCTCTAGTGGCTAGTCGTGCTGAAGCAAACGAAAAAGGTGGTATCAAAATGAAACAAAAGTTTTCTAAAAAGGTCATGATCTGGCTGAGTGTTTGTTCCAAAGGAGTGACATCCTTGGTCATTTTCGACCAAAGAACAGTAGATCATACTGAATATATCCAACATGTTCTACCAATAGCATTAGAATATGGAAATAAGACCTTTGGAGAACACTGGACATTTCAACAGGACGATGTGAAACTTTACGTACATCACCTAACACAAAAGTGATATTAGGACAAATTTTCATCGTTCATAGATAAAAATTATTGGCCACCGAATAGTCCAGATTTAAATCCATTGGACTATTCTATTTGGGACGAATTTGCACGATCCATCAACTAGAAGATAGTAGCATCAGAAGATACACTCATCAAAGAGCTGAAACGTGCAGTCAAAAAACTTCGGCAAGATGTTGTTGTACAAAGCTGTTCGTTTGAAACGTGTCATAGAAAATGATGGACATCATTTAAATAAATAAAAAATACACTATTTTGTAGAGCATCCCAAGACGAATCTTTTAAAAACAAAACAAAGCCCAAACAAATGAGAATTGATGGAGATATCAGTAAAGTACTGAGAGAGTCCTTCTTTCCGGAACACCCGTTAGATTCTCTATATTTCGTCCTGGATCCTAGTTCACTGCCCTAGTGAAGGTACTCATCAGTCGTACTTGTGTTAGAATCCGAGTATTTGAATACGACAATCGAGTACTCGCTGTGTAATATTGAGTATTTTTTTGAGTACTCTTATCTAGTATCTGTGTACTCTGTTGGTCTATACAATATACTTATAAGCATATTTTTTCTTGTCAGTGCCATTGTACTACATCAGTTTTTATTTAATATTAAAATATCAATAAAAAATACAGGCATACACAATGAAAATTTGAGAAAAATGATCAAAATGAGAACTATAAATTTGAAATCAGCTTCATATATTCAAAGGCAAAGAATATGGACATGAAAATCCTCATTATTAGCGAAGACAGTTAAATATTTTCTATATTTTTATATAATGAAAATACAATTTTATTTATTCTTTTCTTTTTTATATTTCAAAAAGAAATTAAATTGTATTTTTATTATACACAAAATATAGAAAATATTTAACTATCTTCTCCAATAATGAAGGTTTCTTTTTCTATATTTTAGAGAAGAAGAATACAATAAAACACAAATTAAAGACAGTAAAATACAATGAAGTAGAAAAAATAATAGATTAATCAGTAATAATGAGAAATTCGATAGAAAATAAACGTATAGTATTTCTTATTACACAAGAAAAATCAGAAAGACATTTTTCAGTCTCTAACTATCTAGATTCATGAGGAAATTTACAAACAAATAAATACAGAATAAATTTATTTGTATATAGTCTTTTTTCACACATCTACTTACTTTAAAATCACAACCGATTTGTAATAGCGATCATTTGTTGTAGTTCGTTTCGTGGCGTTTTACGATCAACCTGAAATATTGTATTTTAATGGAGGATTTTTTGTCTAAGTCTAGAAGATCAAATTAAAGCGAATCTACATCTACATTAATGCGTTTAAAAAAAATTTAATCTCACCGAAGAAGTTAACAAATAATGAAAAATCATTATTCTTTTCTATCTTCAAGTCATCATTCATCTTAGTCATATAAATGAGTCGTCAGAAAAGGATAAAGATAAAATAAATAATTCATTCAAACAATTTTTCTCTATTTTTCATTTTAGTACATCATTTTCTTTTGTTATATAATTTTAATTTATTGTTATGTATACTAATGCATAAGTCTTTTGGTAAATATTCTGCTAAAAAAAACGACCATGGGCACCAAATTGAGGACTCATATAAATAGGCTGTTCCGTAAGTCCTTAGACAAAGAAAACTTTGAATATTTTCATTACGAATCAACCAAATGAGCTCATTTTTTACCAAGGAGAGAGGCATGTTCACAACACTCCAAATTCATACGGACAAGGGTATTGAGAATCTTTGTTAAGTATATTGTTTTTTTTCCTATCTGTGAAAGCGTAAAGTTTTCTTGTCGAGGTCAATAATGATACTTAACAAAGATTCTCAATATCTTTGTCCATATGGATTTGAAGTGTGAACATGCCTCACTCCTTAGTAAAAAAAAATGAGCTCGTTTAGTCGAGCTGTAATGGAGATATCTAAATTTTTCTTTAGCTAAGGACTTACGGGACATTTTATATGCCTGTGAATAAATCCTTGAAGAAAAACTCGTACGAATACTCACGCTGGAAAGTCGTACTCGCTTGATGAGTACTGTCACTTGGATGAGTTTATCTTGCTCTTTATGTATAAAAATAAATATGTTTTCTTCCGGCTATTTGGACTTCGTGTATGTTTTTTTGACACAGAGAGAGAATGAAAAAAGAGAAGAACTTTTAGATTCAATACCTCACCACTACCGATGTTTACCTTATTGCATATATACACAAAAAAAAATTTATCATAAGCTTTTGCATCGTTTTTTTTTCATGCAAACAGAATGATAAAAGAGAAGAGCCTTTAAACCCAATACGTCACGATTACTAACGTGTAGTTTATTGCATATATACACAAAAAAAAAATTTTTTTCATGGGCTTTTGCATCGTTCTGTTTTATTCATACAGACAAAACGACAAAAGAGAACCTTTACGCTCAATACCTCACGATTACCGACGTTTACCTTATTGCATATATGCACAAAAAAAAATTTCTTGTTGGCTTTTGTATCACTTTTTTTTCATACAGACAGAATGATAAAAGAGAATGACGTTTAGATTCAATACCTCACGATTACTGACGTTTACCTTATTGCATATATATACAAAGGAAATATTTTCTCGTAAGTTTTTGCATCACCGTTTTGTGGAACTAACATATATTTTCGAACAAAATGGTGAGTGTAAGTTTTAAATTGAAGTTTTACGGCTTCCTCCTCCCTTCGCCCATAGTACAGACTTTAGTAATTGGATTTAAATAAAGAATATGTACAACAGCCTTGTTTGATGTTTAATTCAATGCTTATAAAAATAACAATGTTCAATTAAGAAAAACGAAATACAAAAATGAAAAATAACGAGCGAGTACCAACACTACAAACAAAAAATAGAGCATCTATTTAAAAAAAAGCAAAAAAATTCTGTTTAAAATGCTCAAATAAATAAGATCGATCATTACTCTAGTGATTGGTTATCTTGAAAAACAACTATAGTTGATGAGAGATTTTTCTTTTTATGTATTTTGTAATAGTTTAATAAAATTAAAGAATATATGTGAGTTCTACATTTCAGCTCGTAAGAAGCTACCCTAGCAAGCGTTTTTATCATAGAGATAGAATGAAAAAAAAGCGAAGAACATTTCGGTTGAATGATGCATACTTAACTTCGTTTATTTTACTGCATATGTTTAAAAAAAATTTCTTTTTCATAGTTTTTTCGTTTGAATCTACTTTTCAAAAGATGAAATAAAACAGAAGAGCCTCTTGATTTAATATATTACGACTAAGTGCCTTTATTATTTTTTCGATATAGAAACTAACATGTTTTTTTCTGCACTGTGTGATCAGCTTATATTTCTTCATCTTTTCTCTTCAGTTCTATATTGTCGATCTCTCTGTTATTTCTATTAATTTTCTGATTTGTTTGAGTGGGTCATTCATTCAATCATCTATTCTTTGCATGACAGTGTTATTTTTCTCTTTTATTTATTATAGTAATTGATTCTTTCTTCATAAACGTTTCATTTTTATTCATGCATAGCTTGACATTTTTTCCGTATAATCAATTAAGATTTAATATAGTTAGTAGATCGACAATCGAAAAGAGTGACTGAATGTAAGTCGATCTTTAATATTTTAGTACATTGATCGAAATATTTTACTCTGACATAGGCAACACAGATACATTTCAAGCGATTGAACATGTCGTCGCATGGACAAAACATTGCAATATTCCATTATGCTAGATATTTCTATATCTGAAGTCGACTTCTTAAAACACGATCTAAGTGTGTAGGATTTAGGGTGTAGGTGCGAGTTTGGAGTTTAGAGTGCAGGTGCATGGTTTAGAGTTTAGATGTGGGACTTAGACTACGGATGTGAGGTGAATAAGTGTAGGTTGGTTTGCGTATGTAGCTGTAGACGTGGAGTGGGTGTAAGTATTTAAGAGAATGAGTGTAATGCAGACAGTTATAAACAGCCTAACTCACACGAGATTGGCCGCTGTCCTCAAATCACATCCACAGCTGTACTTATATCTACAATAACACTTAAATTTCACACCCAAACCCTAAGCCATGCACTTTTACTCTAAACTGTAAATTCGCACCTATACTCTAAATCCTACAACCTTAGATCATACTATAAGAAGTCGATTTCAGATAGAGAAATATTTAGCATAATAAAATATTATAACGTTTTGTCCTGCAACGATCTGACCTAGCGCCGTTAATTTCATGTTAGCCTTTAGTCTTTCTATTTGATGATTAGAGCAAAATTGTATTGTCACTTACTTTTTTAGTGTTTCTGTTCACATCAGCAGAGTTAAGAAAGAAACGAATTGCGATAGTTAGATATCATTAATGAGTTTCCTCTCCATTTTGACTTCTTTTCTGTATTTTTCGCATATACAAAGTTGAATAGATATAGAAGATATTTGTTAAAGAGTAAGATTTAATAAAAAAGAGTAGAAAATAAATTTGTTAAACAAATTTAGCATACTTTTCAATAACGTACTTAATAATAATATCAATGAAGCATAGTAAACTTTGGATGATATCTTAGATGTTACAAATATAGTTTTTCTGTCTATTCAACTTTGTATATTCTACAAATATCGTAGAACTCAAAATGACCCAAAATCTATGAAACGAATCTTTATATATCACACTTTCATAGAACGTGTAGTAGTTTAGAACAATTTTTATCGTATATCTTTACATATTACTAAACGTTTGGTTTTTGAATTGAGTGTATTCCTAGAGAGAACAATCATATTTCATATGTCTGGATTGCTTGAAGAATAATTTAGATAAATTCTTATAAGAATTTAATCTTATTATCATCTTGCAACAAATGACTGATTAGTTTAGTTTTGATCTGTTAAAATGTATATCGAATTTAATATTCAAAATAATTCTAAAAATTTGATATAGGCTTCAATAGATCAAAATTAAACTAATAAATCCTTTGTTGCGAGATGATAACAAGATTGAAATAATTAAGGACTTATCAAATCTGTACTTTAAGCAATCCAAATCTATGGAATATAAATTTTCTCGGTAAGGATCCACTATATTCAAAAATCAAATCCATAAAAATGCATTAAACTTCTTTGAATAAAACTGAAATCGTAAAAATCACACATTTTGATAATTTTATTTTCGTTAAAATTTCGACGTGTTTTTACGAGTTTTTCCTATTGTTGGTCTGATTGGTTAGTTAAATATTATTATTTCATCATTAATTCCTATGTAGGAAAAGATGCGATGAGAACTTATTAATAGTACTCAAGATAGAAGGATAATTCATGATGTGTCTAACTGACATCCAAGAACATTTACAGAAGGCCATTTAGACGTACTGAGATGGATGATACATACGAGTAATATAATCGCCTGGAAACTGTGTAGTATCGATGCTTCATAAGATTACATCTGCTACATTACATTTAGCATACAGTAAATACTATTACAATACTGACTATACAGTCTCTTTACTCTAAAGAAGGTGTGTTTGAGTTTACTCCATGAGCATCCTTAAGATCTTTTTTGCATGATTGTAGATAATATGAAATTTCACTTATTTAAAAAATGTTAAATTCGTGGCATTGCATAGTAATATTAACTGGAAGTATCCTGATATTTTCATTTAGCCTTTTCTTATATCGATCAAGACCAACTGCAGCATTATCATTCGAATGGAAACGTGAAGCTGTCCGTTCTAATACATCTATTTCCTTAGAATCCAACTTTACACGAAGGAATAGGCTCAGATGGCTACGATTACAAGATACCTACCATTCTATAAATATAAATTCTTTGTGGATTACACCTCACAATTATGATAGACCAAGACTTATCTATAAATGTAAATCGTTCTGTGGTGGTCTAGGCGATCGGTTTCGTGGAATTATCACGTGCTTTGTTCTAGCATTGGTTTCTGATCGTCAATTTATGATTGATATGACTCATCCAGTTGATGTCATAAATTATTTATTGCCTAATATGTACAATTGGATGTTTGACAATAGAACGTCGAAATTGAATCGTTCTAGCAAAATTATCCATGGTATTGATGCCGAATCCAACTTTGCGAATGAAATTCAAAGTACACAATTCATTAAGACTTGGGCAGAATATGATGATATCGAAATATATACAAATTTGGATTTGATTTCTGACATTTTTCGAAATCCTCTTATTCGAAACAATAAAATAATTAATATGTTCTTGCTCAATATAGCTTTAGAAAAATTGACCTTACATAATTTATTTTCTTTCTTTTTCGAAATTCTATTTCAACCAAGCCTTGAAGTTGCCAATGCATTAAAACCTATTCTTCAAGTTATTGAAAATGGTTACACGCTCACTTGTATACACTTACGTATGGGACAGAACCCGTCTAATCCGTTGGATGATCGTTTTGAAGCTCGAGATTTAACCGTCGAAGATATAATAGATTTCTTGAATAGAACAAATTTACGAAAAATGCGACATACACGACTTTTTGCCGCAAGCGATTCTGAACAAGCATTGTTAAAAATCGTTTCCCAATTTTCAAATCAAACTATAACAATATCTGGTCCAATCCTTCATATTGATCGT
>CAJNOL010002071.1:28924-47558 GCA_905250125.1 Rotaria sordida | reverse complement strand
ATACATCTACTGCTTGAGATAATGCCATTGTTGGCATTGCAATTCGTACACAACGTTGAATTAAACCAACAAATATAAATTTAACATCTTCTATACCATAAAGTTTTCAATTCTATAGCAATTTCGATGAGTATCATATCATATAACAATCATTTCAATATACAAGAAGACTACAATTTTTTTTTAAAAATGTAATTGATTGCAGAATACCCTTTGTTCGTGAAATGTGTTTTTTTTGAAGAAATATCCGTTCATCAATCAACTTGCCTTTACTTTATTTCGTACATATCATCCCAATTCGGTTTTTTCTTCTTTTAGCGAAAGTCATCAAATGAGATTTATGATGTACTAAATAGCTTTGAAAAATTCGAATCTTGATTTATATGTGATAAATTATTAAAGAGTAAACATCATTAATACTTTGGAAATACAATTCATTCGTATTCTCAGCACTTTTGTACACTTGATATAATAAGAAAAACTTTATTGAAAAACTGCATTAAACATACATAAATATTTGTTTATTAGTTACAGGTCTCATGGAAGCCTAGTGTATTGTTAAACTAAAGACCGTTTTTGAATTGTTGTTGTTCAAAATCATCCATTATTTTGATGAACATTGTGTCATCTCGAACCTTTGATGTAACGAATACCTGATCGTTACACGTCACTCTCCTACTCTTCTCTTCTTTGTATGACTTCTCTCTTAGTGTTGACTTTGACAATGTGTCTTTCTCTTCCTCTTCTCTTGTGTAAGTACGATACAAGTGTGTGTTCATAGTAATATAGACACGACTAGAGTGATGAAAATAGCTCAATAAACATCATTATCGAGGATAGCGGTAGAGCTATGCCTCTGGTTTTTAATCGTGGTCGTCGGAAACTATTTCATTTGACATCAAGTTGAAAGGAATCGATAATATATCGTTGTGCCAGAGCTTGATTATTTATACAAAACGTGACTTTATAGTTGGATGGAAATTTGAGAATAGGATCATTCGGACTTCGCATAAGCACAAAAACGAGCTCTCATTTTATAGTCAGTGGATGATGAATAAAATGGTGGAGAACATATGTAGGTTTATCGTTTAGATTGTGCATCAACTGGTGATAAAAGCCAATCTGAGAGTTGGATATCCATAGTGATTTATTAGCTTACGCATCCATCTACTACTTGTGTGCTCCATTTTCCAATGATCATAAGCCTATACCAGTTAAGATATTCAGCTATAATCTCATTTTTTTTTGCTCTTTCGCAACATATTCTGCCTTCACCTCTGAGAATGAGTAAATCTTCTACTTACCCACTTTCTCTTGGAAGTTTTTTTAGTTTTCCATATAAATGTTCCATCATACGAAACATATATTGCATATCATTGATTATTTTTCTTTCAATGATATGCAATATGTTTCATCAGATGAAATATATTGCATATTATTAATATTTTCTTTCAATGATGCTAAATCTTGGTTAAGAATACCTGTATTATGTTTCACTAGTTTGAAATTTAACTTGACATTGAAGTTATCCATTGCTGAGACGTTGTCCATCATCATTTAATGTCTCAATGCCACCTGTCAAGATATTCAGTGTTTTATACAAGTTCTCCAATTGAGCTAATTATCAAAATGTTCACATTTGAGATTTGAATGAATGTTTAGGAATAAGGTTAGCATAGAAAAATGTTACTTGATAATTATATAAGACATCAGTCTACTGACAAAAAGGAACAATCGATAGATAGTGATTGCATACCACTTTTGAAATCTTCATCAAGTAGCACATAAACAACAAAGAATTATGTTCTCTTGTTAGAACTGAAGATATATTACTTGATAATGTGGTGTTTCTGTTTGACACTCTGCACATATGATTGTTGTTCTAAAAAAAAACTATGAATGGTATATTCTAGTGTGATTTACTATTGTTGATAATCAATACTGGATTGACCTAGTTGATGTCCACATGTATTCAATTCCACTGGATCTTGTAATACTAATAAACACTTGAGACAAGTATATTTTGTGTCAAGAATATATTTGTTTCTTGTCATAATAACTAATATTAAAATAATCATTTAGCTGTAGTCAGGTATTTCGTTTGTTTATCGAAAAACGAAATGCAGGTGTGTATATAGACATGATTTATATCACACTATGATGCCTATGGAAATTTCCAATAAAGAAGGAAATGAAATAACCGTTCGTTGGAAAATAAATCAATTTGATGACATCATTAAGAGAAAAAAATTTCTTAATACCAAGATAATGACATTGTATGACACTGAGTAAATATATGTGAAGAAAAAGATTTTTCTGATATTAATATATTCTCTCAAATAAGTGTGAACCACAAAATAATTCATTTTTCTTCTTATTTCGTAAACTTATGACTATCGGTTACAACTTCCTACGCAATATTAATAATCATTGATTGAAATTACATTGCGAAAATACTTTACTTCAATTCATAGAAGTATAATCTTTAAGAAGTCATCACATTGATTATCAAGTAATTCCATTATTTAAAAAAGAAATGTTGAGACTATTTGCATTAATTGTCTCGAGAACTTTAATTTCATTTACATTTCTCATGATGAACACGGAAAATACCAATGAATTTGATTGATTGAAACCAAATAATTGATTTTTAATTTTTGAAATATAAGCATGAGGTTTAATTCAACTAAATCATGTATATTCATCTTGAACAGTAGTTGTTTATATTCGATCATCAGTTTTGATATATGGTCTACCTGTTGAATAAGATGTTCACTATTTATCGATCATTACATGTCATTTATACAAATGATTTCATCAGAAAAAAACAACAATCATCAGAATGTCAAGAATCTATGGTTATTTGAAACTTTGCGTGGATATTATGAGTCAACAAGGTAGGTTAGAATTTTCCAACACAGCCATGGAAATTTCCTACGAATCAAAGAACAGTCAAAAGGTATTTGATTCATGTGCACCTAAAATAATGAGATGAGTCCGATTAATACTGGTTATTGGACCATTTTAGGCAAACATTTGAGTTCACTTATAAAAGCAACAGATTTTTTAAAATTTATGTGAACATTTTAACATTACACGATGTTACGAAATATAATCCTGCTGATCCTTTTACTATTCAAACCTTCAATATTTTACTATATGGTATAAACTCAAATCTTCGTTTCATCCACTTTTCTTGAGTAAATGCGTGATGATGAAATGACAAATAAAGAACGTCAATTTCGGGGAAGAAGAAATAATGACAAATATGGAGCGACTTGACTCATGAAAACAGAATGACACATGGAGAAAAAAGGTTTTTACCTGGAGAAATGTCATTCAAATGCTTTTTTTTGCAGTGTGGCGCAATATCAAATAAAGCGTACTTATAACGATGCAAATATATCGATACTTTATTAATTTTATTGATGTCCAGTTTTATCTTGTCATTCGAAGAATAACTGGGAATCAACATTAGTTACAGATTTGAGTATAGATTGGCATAGAAGGTTTTTTTTCCAATGAATTTGGTATTTCACTAATGTCATCTTCTTCAGACCAAGACATTCAAGAACTACATTATGTGTTCTTGACTTTCATCTACGCTTTTACAAGCTATTGATTATATTTATTTACGAAATTAAATATTTTAGTTTTGAAGAAAAAAAATACAGCAGAAGAAACTTATTTACTTACTAGTTGATGTATTAATGAAATACAAATAGTTCTCATTTCTTTTGTTTTTCTTATTGGTTAAAAATGTCGCTAAGAGTTGAGATAAAAACACCAAGAGAAAGGCTTAAAAACCAGGCCTCTCCTGACCAAATCAGAAGATTTCGTCACTCTGATGGTCAAGTTCGAACATCGCATATACAGATGTCTTCTATCATCTGTCACATGGAACAAACAATAACTCTAGCGAGAACCCGTGTGTACTGCACGGTACTTTTCTATTATCGAAAGCAAGTTTTTCGTTAGGATCAGGGAATTATCTGGTATATAATTAAAATCTTTATCTCCGTTCTATCAAAATAATTTATTTACATAGTTTTCATTTTATTTTAAAACAAGAAATTTAGAAAATTTCTTTGAAAACAATGTTTTTAGTTTTATTTTTTTCACTGTTTTTTTCTTCTTTGATGACTTTTACCTTGATAGACGTTAGAGAGCGAACTCTTGAGGGTGTAGGTGTGGGCAAAGATGTTGGACTTGTCTTCAGCCGCATCCACACTCCACACCCACACTCACACCCACACCCATACCCGCTTATTGGATGAAAAAGCATCTTTCCCTATAAAAGAATGTCTTCAAAGAAGAGAAAACTCTTTTTCAAAACATAATTTTCTTTGTATATGTGAACATTCCATTTTATTGCGTTTGGAGAAATTCTTGCTTTCTTTTATGATTGCGCTGAGTTACTCACAAAGCTTATGTCAGAACAGAAAAAAACAATCACATATTTCACTTGTCTTCAACTTGGAAACAACGGCAGGTAAAACGTAGAAGATTATGCGACGTACTCGTATCAGTCTGTCTATAAATTTTTATTGTCAATAAATCGAAAGATAAGATTACTGAAGTGAAATTATTTGAAAGATACACAGTTATGTATGCTGAAGAGCCTGATTCTCTAATCACAGTGAAAAGAATTCATCTATCGAAATTTCGGCTCAGCGACAACAATCAGAACAAATAAAAACAATCTTGTTTGAGCGTCCATGATAGATTCAAGACTGCCTCTATTTCTATTTTTTAACAATCTGATCCGTCATATTCAAAGGAAGCGATAGATGAAAGGAAAGCAAACAAATCTTTTGGCTTCCTTCGCCGACGAACGAGAGTCACCTGTATTTTTTTCACGTTCATCTGTGCGAACATATATGTCGCCGAAAGAAACTTTCACTCTTGTTAAAAAATGTGTATTTGTCTCTATTTTCAGACTTTTAAACTGTAAAAACTAGGTTAATCGATGGAGTGTACATGTCTCAATGATTTACCCAATGAAATATTACGGCAAATTCTCTCGGAACTTTCGCCAATCGATATTCTTCAAGGTTGGTGGAACATTAACATGCGATTCAATCGAGTAATTTTGTCGCTTGAATATAAAATCTGTTTGCGGAAGAAAAATAGTAGTCAAAATGAATTGCAAGCCATATTATTTTTTCGACAGCAAGTAGTCTCATTAGTTATAACGAAGAATTGGTGCAAATTATTTGATCGATTTGTCAACCTTCGAAAACTTCGAGTTCTCGGATTTACATATCCATTTTCAACAACACATATCAATCCTAAATCATTACCTTATTTGACGCATTTAGATTTTGAACTGGGTGAGTTTGATTGGGATGATTTCATGGGTGCTAGTGGCTGTCATTATGTTCAACAAATAGTACAATGTCATTGCTACAAACTGTTGAAGACACCCATTATTGCCTGTCAAACATTGCGCTCTGTTAAATTTATCTGTTGTACAAGTGAAGGACTTGCTTCTCTTCTGCGTCTTGCTCCCAACCTGGTTCATATCGATATTGGCCTGAACACACCTCTCACACTCGACTTTGACAATCTCCAGTTGGTTGATATTTCTACTACGACCGAGGATACTCAATATCATTCGTTTACTCCTATACCAACTCACCATTTCGAAGGTATTTGTCATTCTCGTCTACATCGAATGCAATTGAGATTGGCACCAGAGACAACTTTGAAATGGCTCGATTCATTTTTACCTAGTATACCTAATGTAATACACTTCACTCTTAATATTGCACGTTCTTACGAAGTTTTCTCATTTGTCGAATTACATCGCATTATTACTGACCATCTTCCCAATCTCAAACAGCATAATTTTCACTTTAGATACAATTGTCTTCCGAAAGAGTTCGATCTTGAAAAGCACCGAGCTATCGGACCATTGTTCAAAACAATGATAGCTAAAGAGATCAAATCCGGTCCGATGAAGTTATTGGATGTTTCTGTCAATTGGCCGAAGAAGAGTTACAACGAACGGATGGATTAATTTTCGAAATAATCATTGATTTTTTTCTAACATATATTCTACGATGCCCGGCATTCATTGAAGACTACTTCCAATATTGACTAATATCCTGTTCTGTTCACGATAGCTTCAAGACAAGAACCTATTCGATATTAAAAATAAACTAACGTGTATAATAACGTTTTTAATAAGTTCTGTTTTACTTATTCTTTGATCGAAAAATGACGAGACTCATGAATATCTTCAAAAAGAATAGTGAAAATCTGGGTGTGACTATGGCTGTCACTGTGAGGAGGATAATAATACCCACACCCACATCCACATCCCACCCATAGATTCTGGACGAGTACACAATTCTAATTTAAAACTAATATTTTATAATTTCTATTGATCATTTTAATTGGTGGAAAAGTGAAGACATGCTTTGTCTCGAAAATTTTGACCAGCCTGTTAAATAAGAGATCAATCTTCTACAGAAGACCATTAATATTCTCATTGAATGATACTTTATGTTTATATAAATATTTCTAGGTTATTTCGTATCAATAAATCGAAATAACGACTACGAAAACCAGACAGATGAATAGAAACAAAGAAGCAAGAAATTAGAAAACAGAAAAAAAAATACAAAGTTTCTTGTTGTCATAGGCGAAGAAAGCAAAAAAAGACGTTGAAAAATTTGACTTTAATCTTAAATGATACCAGATTTTCTATTTTTTTTTTCGATTTTATCACTTTATAGAAAATAATTTGATGATACTATTAAAAAAAACAAAATTTTTATTAGGTATTTTCATGAATAAATTTTCGACATATTTTTTTTTAATATAAATTAATCATTTATCTTAAGCCAAGTAATGCAATACACCGTTTTCATTTGATTGATGTTCAAGGTATTGTTCTTCAATTAATGTTTCAATACATTTCTATAATAAAAAGAAAAAAAACAACAATTACAATTAAATTTTTCCATAGAATCAAACTAGAATTTACTTTAATCACAGGAATTTGAGGTTGAAAACGAGAACTTAATTGATGAATAACTTCTTCAGTTAATAGTGCATGTTTTAATGTTTTTCGTTGTTTCATTGTTCGAACAATTGCAGCTCGAATAAGGATTTTTCGATCTTGATCAAGTGTTCGATATAAACCTTCGATATCTTTTTGTTCGACTGATTTTATTGGTACATTCAAATTTATCTTTATTTTTTTACTAAAAAAGAAATAAAAAGAAAAATTAAGAATTTTTCATATTGAATCTTTAGACATAAGTTAAACTTCTTGTCATATTATTTATACTACAATTATCATCTTCTGACTTCGTCAAATTCATAGAAGATAAATTCGAATGCACGAAATTCAATTATCTACAGTTTCATGTATTAAAATTTGAATTCATACGCATCATGTGGAATTTAGTACGATAACATATCTGATCTAACATAGATTTGTTAATTTTCGATTTTAATTCGATTATATATTTTATACATAGTAATAATTTATGAACATGTGTTACAAAATTTCAAACTATTTCAAGTACTTTTGTTCGAATTCAAATCGAAATCTAAAAATTCAAATTCATTATAAGACTAAAATAGAGTTCTATGTAATGACGTTAACTATCATTCTGCAGAAGCGTCTCAAGATCACTAAGATTGATTGCGAGGGGAGAGAGAGGTTGACTCCCGACTCCTCTCCGCTGCTCAAGATACTCCTGGTTTTCTGTATTATTTGTTGCAATCAAATATTTTTTTGTATTGTTCTTGTTTTCTTAGCCATCATATTATTCTAAGATATGAATGAATAATTATCCATCCATCATTTTTTCATTTGACACCATCCGGTAAAGAAGCCTGCCGGATCGAAAATTTCCGGACTTGGTCGAATCGTACTTTGATAATCTCAAAGAAACTTTCTAATCGAAATCAAATAGACACTCCAACGATACGAAATATTATATCGTATTATCGGAATCACAACGTTCTTTGAAACTTATTAACCAAAAATCGAAAATTCTTTTGCAATTTTCTTATAAACTCTTGAATCAAATGATAAGAAAAAAAAACATACAAACCTTTTAAAATTATTCGCTATCTGAATATTATAATTCATTTTAATATCATTTTCATTTAAATCTTTTTCAAGTTCATCATTATTAATTTCTGAACATATAATCAATTTACTTTTCAATAAATTCCAAAGAATTTGCAAGAATAAATTAACATTGATTTGTGTTTCATCTTGCATTTGTTCAACTGTCCAACTTGAACGTTTATTAAATAAAAGTAAAATTACCATTTCATATGTTGATACCTTTAATATTTCAAAAACAAAATCATTCATTCTTTAGAATAAATCATTACATACATGTAAAATATATTTTTGTTCAGTATACAATGTTTGTAAATCTCCTTTTGAATATTGATGAAGCAATACTAACTTACGACCATTATGTTGTTGATTATAAAACATAATAAAATTTTCAAATGTTTTTTTAAGCTAACAGAAAAAAAAAATTTAATAAATATGATTGAAAAATATCGATAAAAATAATTCTTACTTCAATTGGTAAAACAAAATTTGATGGTGCAGAAAATGGCCATGAATTTGTTTTAAGAACCATTACAGAAAAATCAACTGAAAAAAGAAAGATAATAAATAATCATATCAAATATAAGTTTAGCAAAAACAAAATGAGACTGTTTATACCACTATTATGCAAATTATTGTGTTCACAATATATTCGATATTGATCAGTTAAATTTTTACTAGTAATACAAATATCTTGAAGCATTTGTTGTAATTCTGATGTATAATCAAAACCACATGTATGCTAAAATAGACATTAAATATAGATTTATTAAAATTAAGAATATATTATTATTATAGTTACTTTTAATTTTGAAATTATTAATTCTTCATCATCAAAGGATGCACATAATTGACCTACTAAACGTTTAGCAAACATTTTGCGATAAAATTTTAGAAATACATCTTTATTTTCAATATAATTAAAAACCACCTGAAAAAAAAACGAATAAAAAAGAGAGTGAATAATTAAGTAGAAAATAATACCATAATTTGATTGAATTTTTCTTCGAGATCAGTCTCTTCTACAGTTCTATTTCTATAAATTTAAATAATATATTTCAATAGTAAATATCGTAAATTTCGACAAACCCTTTTCGTAAAAGTGTATTACAATATTGAGCTAATAATTCAGATGATTTCGTTGTATTATTAACTGCTGTTGTTACTGCATTATTATTAATAAATTTAGCACAAGCCTAAAATACACACAAACATAAAATAACAAGAAATGAGATAAAGAAAAAAATTCAAGTTACTCGATCAAGAGCAGCAGTAAAACCTTGTTCACTATTAAAAGCTTCATTTACAAGTTTGAAGAATTTCGTATGAATATCAAGAATTGTTTCAATATATAGTTTTGGATTCTGATCAACGAGAAAAAAAAATGGTAAGAAAATCGAAACGAAAAATTTTGTTTTTACATTAAGTGCAGTGCTACTAATTCGTTCGATAGCATCAATACCCATTTGATGAATGTGAGCTTCAACAATTTCTTTCAATTTATCAGTTGCATTTGGTACTCGACTGACTAATTTGAATAGAAGTGCCAAATCTATTAAAATAAAAAAATAAATCATATAAAGTTTTTTGTAAGAAGAAAAACAAACGAATATGTCAATCATCGGTATTTTTTATCTAGATTTTCTTTTCCGAAGAAGCGATTTCAAGTTTCGAAAAGGTAAACATCTCTTTTTGGAAGCATAAACACAAAACGATTATTTTATCCAACGTAGTGGTAGCGCCCCTCCGAGAATTTTAAATCAGAGCTGCCGGCCTGGCCTGGTGCCTGGCAGGCGCCTGGTGGCCTGCCAGGCCAGGCCTCCTGTCCAGGCTGAATTTTGAAAATTTGGCCTGGCCTGATCTGTCCAGCCAATATATCCGGCCTGGTTCCAAGCCAGGCCAGGCCAAAGTTGGTGGCCTGGATTTGAGCAATATTAGTTTCCTTTGGGATAAACATGAATCATAAGACAACTATATGTTCAAAATTTTTTCAACCAACTTTCACCAGTTTATAGTTGGTTCTTAATCTCTTAATAAAAGAGTAAATATATAATGAAAAAAGTATATTTCAGTGGAAATAAAGAGAATAATGTTAGTTTTCAATTGACATCCAAAGTTTTTTTCGTGTTTTTCCGTTTTTCTGACGAACAACTATTTAAATTAAGTGACGTTTACTAATAATAGTTATGTTTTATTATCTTCTTATGATCTCACTGTTCCAGTATCATCAAGTGTGAGTGTTTTATCATATGCTTATATTCATTATTGTCATTACTGTATTTTAATGAAAGAATGTATGAATTACGAAAACACAGAAAATATCAACATAATATTATTGATAAAAGTATCATTAACTGATGCTCTAAATTTCTATACTTTTGAACTTTTGGTTAAGTTGAACGAAGGACTTCTTAGTTTCAAGGAAGTCTTAAACTGTGGAGTTATAGAATGTAATGAGTTTACGAAATTAGAAGTATCAATTGGACTGGTTTAGCCTGCATGTCAGGCCAGGACAGGCTGCAGGCCACTCTTTGATTTTTAGCCTGGCCTGCACAAAGGTCAGGTCAGGCCAGGCCGGAAAAAAGTGGCCTGTTGGCATCTCTGTTTTAAATTGCCCTTCCGAAAGAGAAAATCTGAATAATACACTGTCACAAACTTCGAGAAGATCAATCCAATTTTCGGAGAAATATCGTTCCATGCTCGATAAAATACTGTGAATCATGCGAAATATTCTAAATTAAGTTTTTATCTATCTACCTGAAATTTTTTCATTACGTAAAAGTACTTGTGCTTCAGTATAGATTGCTTGAAGTTGATCATGAATAAGTACTTCTTCGACTTTTTTAATTAATATTCCTAATGTTGATGAATGTAGATATGATTGAACTCGATACACTTCTTCAGCAAGACGTTGATCTACCTATTATGAACACTGTTAAATGTTTTATCACTTTTATATAAAGAAAAAAAAAAATAAAACCTTTTTTAGATATTCAGTTACAGAATTATGAGCAAGAAAAGTAGTTGCTTCAAGACGATAAAATTGTTCTGTATCTTGAAGAAATAGTATTTCAAAGTAATCTTTATAAATTGTCAATGCCGGAGATATTATCTGATGACTATTATCTTCTATGGACGCACTTTCGATCAAGCCAAGTTGGACTAAAAAATTTTCAAATGATTTTCTAATGAAAAAGAAAAGTTTTTTTTTTTTTCGTCATTCGATCTTTACCATAACTTTGTACAACTTCACTGATTAATCGACTATTAATTAATTCATTTTGTCGTTCAGATTTAATTAATTGAAGACATTCGAATGTTACTTGTTTATTGAATTTTTGAAAAAAAACTAACTTCCAAATTTCCATTGTCATCTAAATTTATTTTCAATTTTATAATTAAATTAAATAGACAAATAATTTAATTAACTTACAATAAAAATTTCATAAACATCTTTTCTTTCTAAGGACCGTTGTTGTGGTATCCAATTTCTATTTAGATAATCACAAAATCCATTTGTTACTTTACTTGAAACTAGATAATTTTTCCAATTTGTCGTATAGAAACAAAGTACACTGTCTACTTGTAAATCAAGTTCTTGCTAGAAATAAAAAATTTCTCATTACAAATAATAATAAGATATAAAATTATAAAAATAAAGAAATTATCTAAATAATATACTAGTTGTTATAAGTCTCGATGGAATCGTCGAGAATTGAGAACGAGACAACGAAAACCAGATGAAAGAAATGCTATTAATTTTGGATAAGATCTTGAAAGTCTATTTTTGAGTACGATATAAACTCGAAATAAGAGAACAGTTCAATGTTCCAAAAATATAATTCAAGGCGTGTTAAAATTATATGAACGAATAACAATAGTAGAAAATTATAGTTTATTTTGTCATCACTATAACATAATTCTATATATCTAAGCATATGATTGACATCAATACAAGAAAGAATTTTGATGTTTACAAGAGAACATTCGGAGATTATATGAAATTTCTTTCATATTGTAAATATAATTACTTAGCTATAGCTTATGAATTATAATAATTACGAAAAAATCCTTCGATATTGTTTTTCATACAGTTTATATTTTGGAAAGTCTTCAGATCGCATGTATCTTTTTTGTGGTATCTCTTCTCTTAAAATTATCATAAGAGAGTATTGAATATCTAATTTTTGTGTTGGTTTCAAGACAAAAGCTTGAATAACGTAAGCAGTAAAGAATTTCGAAAAAAAATCATCAACATATGAAATGACACGTCATTTTCAATAACGTATTATTAATCATTCTTTATTTACTTTTTTGGCACAAAAAAAGAATGTATTTTATATTTTGTTTTCTAACCTATTAATCAACCAAAATTTTATCAATATTAATCAATTGACATTCACTTTTTTTATCAGGATGTTCTGTGATATAACAGACTTATCTCGATCAGATGTTAATTTTGGAGAGAATAAATCGAAAATATTTTACAGTCATCTTGGTTTCCCTCAAGGCAGTAGTTTGAATCCATATCTATTCATTGTCTACCATTACGATCTTATCGCTTGTGTAGATGCTCATTCTAACCATATATTTGCTGATGACCTCAATGTACTCATATCTCCACCAATATGTCGAGGAATTAAGTCGATAGTTCAGTTTTTAGAAGAAGAAGAAGAAGGAACAAAAATATGTAATAAATTAGCAAATTATTTCAAGATATGGAAACAACTGGTTAATTTGTCCAAAACAGTCGTACAGATTTTCCACTCACAAGTACGAGATCCAGTAGTTGATATCTATATGGAGGGTAAAAGACTAGAAGTAGTTAAAGAATTCAAATATTTGGATTTTACGTGAACAAATAAGATATGCTTAAAACCAACGATTGATAAAACCCTTGAAAACGTTCAACGAACGTATAGTAAATTAAGATGGATGAGAGGTGGTAAAACTCTCTCAAAAGAAGTCTTGCGAAGATGTTTCTTTGTTTATAGTTTTCCATATTTTGCATGGATATTTCTCCTATATCCATTCCTACCAAAAACTCAAAAAGAATTACTTTCAAGAAAATTTAGAAACGGATTAAGAATGGTTCATCGGTGTCCCTTTGCCAGAGCAACAGATCTTATCCAAATAACAAATGAAAAGTCATTAGAAGAGTACGTAAAAAGATATATAAAGAAAAGATTAGAACGAATTGAGAAATCAGATTTAGGTCCCTCGCCATTTTACAACGACGTATTTTACTGGGATGCATTTCATAAAAGTAAACATGATTATCTGAGGCATTTTTTTTCGAATGAAACGAGGTAGACATTTGCATGAAAGACATCAATCTCAGCTTCTTCAATGGCTTGAATTTTTATTTTCATGAAATCTACCATGTAACCATTTAAGTTGTGCTCTTTCTGCTTTTAAGGTTTCTTTTTTTCTCGTTCTATTCTTACTATTAGTTTTTTTTTCTCATGCCATTCTTTGTTCTTCATTTTTTTCTTTTTTTTTATCACATTTTTTTTACCCAGCGTGACGTATTATAAATGTATTGTGCTTCTTGATATGCTTATGTCACTCATGGTAGTGAAAATCAAACAGTTGTGAATGCGTACACTATAACTTGTAAGTATTTCAGGGTGTTAACAATAAAGAGAGCGAACTCAAAAAAAAAATATATTACTTTACTTTAGAAGTCATTTGTTCAGATTCAAAAATAAAAAGTGGATAGACTTTTATTTTTATAATTAAAGAAATTTGACTTGAACATCTTTATAATCTTATAATGTTATTTTTTTTTATTAAAATTCTGTTAAGCAAATAAACTTACTTCACAAATTTTTTCTAGATAAGTTCTTAAATGATTTTTCAATCTAATATACAATTCACCACCAACAATATTTGCTCCATTTTGTGCAGTATTTTGTCCATTATTATGGGCTAGTTTTTGTGTTATTCCTGTTGACGGTTTTAATGAAAATTTTTGTGCTGGAATAGCTGTACAATAATTATAAACGTGACTATAAAAAAAATGTTTAGAGAATGAAATAAATACAAAAAAAATCATAAAGAATACAATTGTATTTACGTGTAAAGATTCATGTATGCTTTATGCGACATTTCTTCAATTCGATATATATGTTCTGTACCTTCTGATACTTTCATCCAAGTATCATTCAAGTTACTCTTACCATCTGTATGTAACATATCTTATGTAATTCACTTTGTCTATGGCGATAATACAAAAGAATATGAAGCTCATTCGCCGCAGTTAAATATAATAATAGTAATAAGTAGTGACTCATATTCGGGTTCTTTCCTCAACAGTTGCACAATAATTATGAAATCAATATTTCAAAAGGAAAATTCATACATGAAAGATGTAACTAAAAATTCCAGTGGAATATTTCTAACCAATAGGATTTTGTTAAATTGAATATAAATAAATAATGTGTAACAGATAGATGGTGATGACCATAAATACAGTATTTACTGATCGACTACTTATGAAATTGATTTTCTGGAGATATGAAGAGGTAATCAAAAACCTAGACTTACTGATCAAAATGCATTTGGATTAGTTCATCGGAACAATAAATCAAATAGTGGCATACTGTACAACATTGCAAAAAAAACCGTAGATTAATCAAGCTTCACATTACAAAAAAATTTTCCAGACACCCTTGAACGGTTCACTAATGGCCAGGACTAGTCTGAAAACTCCAAACCAGCTGTTTGTTTAGATTAAACTTCTGCAAAATATGCTAAACTGATGAATAATGGAAACAAAAAAGTAAAATGTACAATGAATTTTTTAATTTCTGCATTATTTTTACAGATAATTAGATACATTCAGATCATGACGAGAAGTAACCGCCAATAGTCTCGATATTATTTAAAGACAAATAAAAACTTCTAAGTTTTTTCTATTCTTGCACTATCTTGCAGAAGATAACGCTAGATTCAGTTAGTCCATTTTATTTAGGCTGTCAGATAAAAAAAAAAGAAATTTTCAATTTTAGAAAATGAGTTAGTTTAACGGCAGTGAGCTTGAATATAAAAAAAAAAGTATTTTTGAAGACTCGTTAAAAATCTCGTCTAGTTGTAAACTAATGTATTTTAGCTACAACTTTTCCAAATCCACTTTGTCCTTTTCTCAATTTTTCAATTGCTGTTTCTAGCTCTTCAATTGTTGGTTGTTGATTAATATATGGTTTTAATTTTCCTTGTAATATCCATTCACAAGCTTCTTTTAATCCTTGTCGAAAAAATTCGGAACGTTTTGCTTCAAATTCAGGTTTTGCTGAATACTTTCCCAAGTCAGCATGTATCAATTTCACATTCTGTTGTTGGCATATTTGTTCTTCTACACTACCTTCTTGGGCGAATTTTCCTAAAACAATCCACGAACCACCATTGGCTGTTGAACGAATCGATTTCTCAAAACTTGATGATATATATGTGGAATCAAAGACAATATGTGCACCTTGACCAACAGTAATTTCTTGGATTTTGGCAACCACATCCTCTTTAGCATGATTGATAACATGATCACAATGGTAAGTTTCTTTCAGTAATTTAATTCCTTCTTCTTTCGATGCAGAAGCAATTAATGGTGAGGCACCCAAGATTTTACAAATTTGTACAATAAAATGACCAACTCCTACAGAGAAAATAAATTTAACAAAGATAAACAATAAAATTAATTAGATGTACTATTTTTAATTGAAAATCTTACGATAACTTATGTTTTTTTTTCTAACCGCTACGTCACGCAGCTGCAGCAGTCAAATGTAGCAAAGGAAATACTGAAGAAGTTTGCTAGCCTGAAAAATCAATGCCGGAATCTCTGAAATTTAAGCAAGACAAACAAACAACTTTTAGTGCTGTCCTTTACAAAGTCTTATTGTAATGAGAGCAGACTGCCCTACACAAAAACTATATAACCATCAATATTTGGTTAGAGTATACTATTAGTTACTTACAACCAGTATGTTGTGTGAAAACATCTTTCTGAGGAGATCCTTCCTCGTCTAGATTCATCTTCAATCAATAATAGAGAAAAACTGCTGAAGCTAATGCACTCACCTCCAGATCCACCAGGTACAAAAACAGATTTTCCTTGTATTTGATTTCTTACATGTTGAAGACCATCCAACGCTGAAAGATATGCAACTCCTAGTGAAGCAGCTTGTTCATGACTAACTCCAGGGTTTTTTTTAATGAGAACACTTTCATCTGTAACACAATACTGTTGAAATCCACCACCACGTTTAAAAGTCAGACAACCAAGAACATCGTCACCAATCTTAAAATCTTTAACACTACTGCCAATCCCAACAATTGTTCCGCTGACATCGTAACCAACAACTGCTGGTAATTTAACGTGTGCTATATTTTCTATTGTCAAAAATCGAAAAAATAAATTTTATCTTTATCTTATAAAAGTTATATCTTTACTCTAACCTGCAGCCATTTTTCCATCAATAGGATTGACACCAGCTGAATAAACTTGTATCAACACATCATTTTGTTCCAAATCTTTTGGTTGTGTGACGAGAGCTGAGTCTGTAAACTGGAATGGCTTATCACCAACTTTGATCCATTGAAGACATTTTTGTTTTATTGGAATTTCTTGTTCTAATGACATTTGTTTATCTAAAATAAAATATCAAAATGACGGAGATTCATACTTAGATCAACCATCAGAAGAAATTTGAGAACGAAAAAGTCAATTCCGATTCATTTGTTAGAACTTTCTGGAGAATTGATAATTTATCAAATTTAAGTAAAACTAATGAAGCTGTATGTAGTTGTATGTAGGAGGACAATGGCTCATCAATTTAGACAACAGAGATGTCTTGTAGACCATCTTTCTGAAGCGTCCGGTTGCTTACGGGAGACAAAAACCTAAGTCATTTTATAGAGCAAAACAATATCGACCGAAAGTAAATGAAAACACTTATTACAACATACAAAACTTATATTCAATTCGCAGGTTAGTTACGAAGTAAATGGACAAGTTTGGTGAAGACTGATTAGTAATAAGTCATTTCGAGTGTAAACATATGATCACGATGCACATTGAAGATATTCAATCGATAGTAAATGCGAAGAGGCGATAGACATGTTCATGCCACATCCGTAGGCTCATCTAAATAAATAATATGTTTTATCTTACATGTCAAGAATGAGGTTAAGATGATGGCGAAGCTGATTATCATGCTGCCGTTATCAAGATGTTCACAAGTAGTCAGAGTAGTTCCTTTTATCTGACGAGATTTTTATGCAGTGCAATAGATGCGAGCAGGCTGACAGTTCTGTTACTGTTCTTCGAACTGATAAAGTCCAAATATGTAATAAAATTTATTTAAAAACAATACTTACCCAGAATTCGTTGCTAAACTCAAAATACAAGAGCTATGATCGACAATCATGAAACTGAATTCATGTGACTAAATTACGATCATATATGTTGTATACTATAGTCTTTGCAATTCATCATCTATTAAGAATATGTTGATTATCTTGATTATCATATTTGTGTCGTTGCGTAAACGTATTAATGAATCCGAATTATTTTTTTCCTTCTCTTCAAACATAATCGATCATGTGTGAAAACAAGCAGCTGTATGCTACACCTATCGTAACAAAATGATTGCTTCATCTCGTTCTCTCACCAAAATCGATAAGAAAAAAAAAGACACGTTTGTATTTACGCTAATACATAACGAAGCTTACAAGTTGTGTCCTTCTGCCTATTTCTTCTTCATACAAATAAATTGTATCGGAACTTGTCAATATAATAATCCTATTAGTCAAGAAAAATTGTTTTCCGAAAGATTTGAGTCATAGTTCCACTAAAAGACACCTACTGGAAAAAATACATATATTACGATCTAAATGGACAGTTGTCTGGTAACTGACAAGATGAATGGGACTGATGAATTATTTAAACAGCATAAGATTTACCATAAATAATAAGTAAAAACAATAACAGATGACATTTAAAATGAAAAAATAATCATTTCTTATTTCTTTCCTGTAATGTCAATTGTTATCAAAACAATAAGATTATATATCTATTTCAAAACGAAAGAATTTGTTCGATTTATTTTTTAGTTGAAGCTCATTCTATGAATTGTTGTTCAAAAAACAAGATGAGAAATGAGGAAGACCAGGGTTGTACCCATTGATTATAAATCCATTCGAGTTTATTTGTTATTTGTTGACCAATTTGTACAGCAATTATATGATCGATATTTACGTATACTTTTGTTCTCATGGATGATAATGCCGGTAATATTAATAAGAGCATGAAATTAAACATTGCAAAATCATCAAGATCTAAACATGTGCGATCATCTGTTTCATCTAATTCATTATTATCAAAATTTCAACTGTAGTAGAAGCCAATAAGAGATGGTCTATCATCGATCAAAAGTTTATTTAGTATCTTCCGGTTGTGTATGACATTTTTTGGATGCAAACAGCGGATTCTATTTAAAAGCAAATATATTCAATTAAAGTACTACATCATTCCTTATTTAG